>VZQC01007120.1:179399-246478 GCA_009823505.1 Rhizomys pruinosus
CGCTATAAGTGATAATCATGCTAGTACAAGCATCCTTCATGTAAAACCAATTTGCAGGCTGTTTGCCAAACAAAACCCCACAGTCCACCATTCCAGTGGGGAGTGAGGAGTGTATGTTCAACCAGGTAGACAAATGAGTGGCAAGACTACATTGCGCGTAGTTTCACCATTCACCCAAAGCAGCCCTTACATTCTTCCACGCATTTTCCCTAGAAACCGGGCTTAGAAAAGGGGCACAGGTGGATGAGAAGCAGAAACAGTCCACTCTCTTCGGAGCTGTTGTCTTGGACTCGGTCAATTCTGGCTGTTTCCTTCATGGGCTGACCTGTTGTCCAGGAATAACCTTCGATCCGCTCTATAATAGTTGTCTCCAATTTACAGTTGGAGAGCGACCTCATCATCGTCATATTTCTCTTGTTCTGGGGGGGAGCAGGAGAAAGTTCTATATCAAAACTTGCGGCAACTAGAAGGTGGCATAAAGTTTTATAGGATCATTAAAATAGTTGTTACTGTAGGGGCCACAGAGGGTTCAATGTTTATGGCAATCTGAGGCTTTTCTTCCTTTTAGATGTTCAGACGGTCAACCTTTCAGTTGGCACTTTGGTACATCCTACTCAATGCCAAACTGTATCTTTTCTTTCTCAGCCTGTTAAGTTGGTGACATTTTGTTCTGTTGGCAAACACACAAATCTTTTCCCATAGTTAGTTTTAAGATTTGAATTGCAAGTTTTTGGTTTTTTTTTTTTTATCACCCCTTTTTTTTCAGATGAGTCTCCAGAAGACAGTTTTGTATTATACATAACTATAGGGTGGAATCTAGGCTCAGATTTCATCAAATTTACCCATGTTGTTTTGGGTGGACTATATATGATTAACTTGGGAGAAAACTATAATTTAGTAGTTAAATCATCTTAAAGAGAATGCTACAAGGTGATATGTACAACAGAGAAAACTTATAGGAGAACATTTGTATGTGCAATCCCAAGAGTGTATTGCTCTACAAATTTTCATGCTAAAAAAAAAATGTGGACAACAAGCGATTTTATATCGACCCGGGTAACAAGCGGATGACAGTTACCAGTTTTACCCAGAGGCATGTAAACCAAGGGGGTTGAATATAAATTCGTTACATTGTAGAACGTGTTACAACAAACAATGGTATGGAGACATGGTGGGTCTAGGACAAAACTGTCGCGAACAGGGGGTAAAAGCACCGGTCAATTAAAGAGGAATGAAGAGGGAAAAAAAAAAAAAAGCCGGAAGAAAAAAAAAACGAAAAGAAGTGTAACTATCACCATAATCTTAGAGCATTTCAGCCACTCTGAAAAGACTTTTCTCATGACCATTTTCAGTTGGACTCCATTTCTACCCCAAGCCACCACAGCCAATGATGTCCTTCTAGTGGCTGTCCTGTGAAGCTAATCCAACAGCACATGGTCTCTGCTGCCTGTCTTCTTTCACAAAAAGAAGGTAGGGTCGCAGTAGCAGTGAATGTATAGGGCAATTTAGTGAGAATTTCTATCTTAACAATGTTAGGCCATCCTATCCATGGACATGGAACTTTTTCTATTTATTTAGAATTATTGCTTTTAGCAGTATTTTATGTTCTAGTTTGAAATCCTATATTTCTTGCCTGCATTCATATATATTTTATATTTGTTTATATTATGAATGAATTATTCATGGCTAAAACATACAGTTGAGATTTTGATGTTGATCTTGTATTTTGGAAGGTAACTTCTTATATTAGTTCCAATACATTTTATGGCTGATCAGATTCCTTAGAGTTTTCTATATAGACAATTTCATGATGACCCAAAATGTAAATTACATGGTTTTACTTCTTTTTTACTGTGGATATTTTTTCTTCTTTTTTTAAAGATTTATTTTTATTTTTATGGATATTTACCTGTATAAGAGAATGTATACCACATGTGTGCATGTGCCCATGGAGGCCAGAAGAAGGTGTCAGATCCCTGTATCTAGAGTTATAGATGGTTGTTAGCCACCATGTGGGTGCTAGGAACTGAACCCAAGTACTGTGAAAGACTAGCTAGTGCTCCTAATCACTGAGCCATCTCTCCAGCCCTGGTTTACTTTTTCTGGTTTTTCATTTGTGGCTTTATTTTCCAGTCCACTTTACCTGAATCTCTCAGACAGTGCTGAAAAGAAGACATAATTAGTTGTAATTTTCAATTTAACATAATCTAGCATCAACAGGGAAGGGAGTCTCAATGAGGGCCTGTCTATATGGGGTTGGCGGGTGAGCAGGCCTATGAGATTGGGTTAATTGATGTGGGAAGACCCACCTTGAATGTGGACAGTACCATTTCATGAACTGGACCCCAGACTGAATGAAAAGTGGGGAGTGAACTGAGAAACTTTATGCACTGTAAATGTGATGCGATCAATTGATTCAAGATTTCGCTGCCTTAACTTCCCCACAATCATGGACTTTAAGCTGAAACTGTGAGCCAAATATGCTTCTTCTCCCTTAAGTTGAGTTTGTTTGCTTATTTTATCACAGCAACATGAAACTAAGCTAAGACAGAAATTCTGAGAAATGAGGTCAGTATTATGATAAACCTAATCATGTGGCTGTCAGGCCGTTGAAACTGTTTTGTGGGAGGAATACAGAAGTGTTTGGAACTTTGGCTAGAAAAATCCATTAACTGTCAGAAGCAGAGCTTAATGGATCATTCTGGTGGAAGCTCGGAAGATAGTAATGCTAAAAGGAAGACAATGGAAGGCTCACCTCATGAGGTTTCAGAGAGGAGCGAGGAGTCTACCAGGAGCTGTGTAGGGGCTGTGTGTTTGATATTCTGGCCAAGAATCTGCCTTCATTCTGCCCATGTCCTGAGAACTTGAGTGAAGTTGACTTTAAAGATAATTTTCTAATGTTTTTGATGAAGCAAACATGTGTGGGCCAGCTTAGAGATTTGGACAGACAAGGAGAGCACAGCCAGAAAAGCAGCTATAACTGTTAAAGAGATCGGCACCATTAAAAAGGAACCTGATACTCTGCACTGAGACAACAGAAAAGTGTTCCTTAAGCACACAGAAGCTTATATAGCTGTGGACTGAGGAGTTTGGGATACATCTTGAGTTGGCAGCAGAACTTGTCAGTATTATCCACATGGTTAAAGGCATGAAAGATGCAAGATTAGGAGGATCATAAAAAGTAGCTGAAGCCAAGCACTGGGTGGCAGAGTCAGAGTCCCTGTGCATGAGAGACCTGAGAGACCACTGTATGAAGCAATGAATGTGAAACTTAAGTTGCATTGGAGAGTCTAGAACCATGGGATATCCACCAATGATGACTGCAGGCATGGAGCAGAGCTGGCCTAAGGCTGAAGAAGAAGCTGCATGTGAAGCAAGTGGCAGGTCTGTCGTACTGGGTCTACTTAAACCATATGGAGTCCAGATAATTTCTTCTCAAGCCTCAGATGCCAGACATGGAGCTTCAGGATTTCATGTTGGACTTGTTGGGTTTGGGTTTTACTTGATTATAATTGTTCATTTATTATGCCCCTATTCTCTCATTTAGGAATGAAATGTTTACTCTGTATAATTATATATTGGAAGTATCCGCCTTGTTCTTTCTTTTTAAGTGCTCACAGTTAAGACTTTGGATTTTGAACGTGCTGGAATTGTTAAAGACGTTGGGGACTTTTAAAGTTCAACACAAGGGCTGGAGAGATCACTCAGTGGTTAAGAGCACTGGCTGCTCTTATAGAAGAACCACATTCTGCTCCCAGAGCCCACATGGCAGCTAACAGCCATTCATACCTCCAGTTCCAAGGAATTCCAAGCTCTCTTCTAGCATCTGTGGACATTCCACTTACATGCTTGCAAGCAAAACACTCCTACACATAAAATAAAAAATAAATATAAGTAAATAAAAAATTTTAAAATAAATAAATGTGAACTACATTTGACATTATGAGATAAAGAGTGTTTGGAGACTTAAAAGTTTTGTGTTTGTGTGTCAAACTGACAAGGGGTGGATTTGTGATGGATAGTTTTGTTAACTTGACACAATCTGGAATCATCTGAGAAGGAAGAAGTTTCAGTAAGAAACTGCCAAGATTTGGTTGCTCTGTGCGCATTACTGTGGAGAAGTTTCTTAATCGGGATAACTGAGGTGGGACGACTCACTTTGTAAAGGGGAACTCACTGGCTGGGTCATGGACTGAATGGAGAGGAGGGTGCAAGCCAAGCACTGGCATGCAAACATTGATTCATTTCTCTCTATCCATGGCTGTCATAGCTGTTTCAAGTTCCTGCCTTCTTGAATTCCTCAGAATTAAGAACTGTGAGCCAAATAAGTTTTCTCCCTTAAGTTATATTTGTCAAGGTATTTTTTTCCTTTTTTATTGAAGTTTTGTGTATTTCAGACATCATCTTTTCCAATTCAGTTCAGGCATATTCCCCTTTCCCTTCCCCCCACCCCACCCCAGATCATGCATTCTGCCATAACTGTCCTGCATCTTTCTCAGTCTTTTTTTTTTCAGTTCTTTTGTTGTTGTTCTCTCCAACTTGTATTGCTACAGTATATAAACTAAATTATAGTAGATATATATATCACACATAGTTATATATATACATAAATTATACATACACATATCACTGAATTGGAGGATTTTTTTTTTTCCTAAAAGATGTCATTTTTCCTTTAAGGAAGTGCTCAAAGGTCCTCTTGGCAATCCCAAACAACCATCAACCTGCACTTTTGTTCTACATTGGGGTCTTTCCCTTCCCATGGTCCCCCCAAATGAAGTCCAGTAAGTACGCATCCGTCTTGATCCCTCGTACTGGCCTCCATGATACGCCCAGGTAGTCCAACAATGGCAGTCTTGAAATCTTAATAAAAAGACAAAAAGAAAAAAGAGAGTACTGTTGTTTGACCGGTCTTCAATTCTTACTGGCAAGTGCATCTACTCTGTGGCAGCCACTGCTCTTGGCACTCCTCAAAGACATGAGACACAGCTTTTTTTTTTTTTTTTTTTTTTTTTGGTCCTTTTTGAGACAGGGTCTCCTTGCAGCCCCAACTGTCCTGGAACTCACTCTGTAGACCAAGCTGGCCTTAAACTCACAAAGATCCACTTGCCTCCACCTCCCAAGTGCTAGGATTAAAGGCATGCGCCACCACACCCAGCTTGAGACATTGCTTTTTAACCTTCCAGTATGGACTGAAAACTCATGTCTCTCCAAGAATCCTCCAAACCTTCAATGCCAGATAGAGACTACTGAGATACCCAGCTTGTGGACTAAACAGCTAAGGCGATGTCAGCCTCATCAGAATATAGACTGTGAAGGTATTTTTAATATAGCAACATGAAACAAAATTAAGACAGGTAAAAGCAGACATCTCCATCTTCTTCCTGATCATAGGGCAAAAGGCTCAGACTTCCACTATGAAATATCTTGTTAAATGTGGGGTTTTCATGCTGTCTCCCATCAAATTAAAGAAAATTTCTTTTAATTAAATTGTTTTTTTATTACCTTTATGTAGTCTAACTCATTCCAGTTCTGCCAAAGGATGTTTTCTACATTGTTTTTATTGCCCCAAGTCCTCATTAGGGTTTTGAATTTAATTTTCCTTTTTGGAGTACATCCTTTGGTGATTTTAAGAGAATATTTTAAAGGAAGCCATTTAAAGTGGAAGTAAACTGTTTGGATTTTTTATTTTTAAAAGTACTTATTTAATCTCTTCATTAGATAAAACACTTTACCTGGCTGCATAAGTTCAGGTTTGACGTCTTTTTCATTTTGTATATCAGGTATCATTTGAATCTCCTCTCCCTCGCTCACTCCCTCTCCTTTCTCTCCCCCTTCTTGGAGGGTCTCCTTTATAATGAGCCAATCATTTTTCCCCTAAAGTGGTGTGAACATTTCAAAACTCTTTGAATAAGACTGAGTTGCAGGTCTCTGAATCTCTATAAGCTCCGTTCAGGAAATGAACTAAAGAAATGTTCCAAGAAGAAAGTCACATGATACAGTTTCCTATTGTAAATTGTCTTATAGAAGATTAAATTTCGAAGGCCAGCATGAGATTAATAAAGCACAGTTCATGAGATACATAATCATTCTCTAACATGTTATGAAACCATTTACTCCTTCCTGGAGCTGACTAGGAGGCTGCTGGGCCAGCAACAGGACATCCTTCGAGGGCCTTCGAGAGACCCTCTTTCTCAGCGTATGTTCCTTTTCTGTCTGCGTTGTTAGTTTTCCTTTGTAAGTCATTGCCCACTGACATGTGGGAACATTATAAAGGTAATGCAGTAACCCAGCTTTGGTGGTGAAAACCACTCACTCATTTTATAGAATGTTTGACGTCTAATACAAGAGGCAGCTGGAAGTTTATTAAGCACAACAATTATTAATTCATCGCATTTATGAACCCACTTTGCTTATTTCACAGAGTACGCCTGTCTGGTAGTTGATCTGGGCTTTCTTGATTGCACTGGTTTACACTGCGATAATAAAATGCAGTAACAGTAAGCTGCTTCATGCTGCTGCTCCATCCTTCCTCCTCTCAGCTCAACTGGGGATCCGAATCTGATCGAGCAGATAGAAAAGGAGACAGAGTGAGAACAGACACAGAGAAGAGAAAAAAGACCGAAGTAGAGTCTGGAGAAGAAAGGAGGGAAAGAGAAAGAAAGGCTGGTATCGTTACACCCCTGGAAGGCGAACCCGAAATTTTATAGTGCACTAGGCATGGCAGCACTCACCTGTAATGCCAGCCCTCTAGAGGTAGAGTCAGGCAGGAGGATCAGTCAAGGTCATTCTTGATTACATAGGGAGCTTGAAGTCATCCTAGATATTAGGACCCTGTGACAGAGGAGGGGAGGAGAAGGGAAGGACATGAAGGAAAAGGAACGTCCTGCTGTATGAGCCCCCTACAAGGAGGAGGACGAGTAAAAGAATCTCCTAATTGATGGGCCTGCTATAATCCATCCATCTTGGCACCGCCTTGCTAGTGCCACACCACTGAGCAGAGTCCCCATCCCCATCCCCGCCCCTCATCCCTTGTAGTCTCAGGGACCCTTGCCAGCAGGTCATTCCTTTCCCTCAGTGTCTTACCTGTGGAATCCCTGCAATCTCCCTAACTAGATTTGGTTCCGGAGCCCCAGAGGTCCCTCTCGGTCAGTCTTCTCTGAAGCTTGTTACTCTGCCACTTCTTTCATCTGAACTTATATTCCAGGCTGTAAAAGTTTTTCTAAAAGATTTCACAAAAGAGTGGATCCTTCTGGTTCACAGATATATGGACAGCCTTGCAAAGAGCTAAGTAATCCACAGGGGGTGTTCTCCACATAGAACATTTGGACAACTTCCCAGATCTCTAAACTCTCTTTTTATCAATAATTTACTTTTTGTTCTGCTTTTAATGGAAAGAGGCCTGAACTTTTGCTTGGAAGACATGAATGAATCCCAATCCTATCTATACCCTTACTAGCAGGGGTCTGAGTGTCAGTTTTCACTTCAGTTTGGTGAGAAAATAATCTCACAGAACTATATTGCTGAGATCAAAGAAGACAGGCCTGTAAGAAGAGCTTTATGAACTACAATGTACAACATAAACATGGTTGCTGTTACTCTTCTGATTAGGTGGGAGGGAGAGATGAGGTGATCCTGGGAGCTCTAATAGACCCAATCTCCTTTGTTACCAATCATCTGCACAATGAACTTGTTCAAGTAACCAGGAATGGAGAAAAGGAAAGGCTAGAAAGTGGGAAATAGGTGCAAACGTGAGAACAGATGGAACATGGTACCACTTCCTGTTTCAGCTTAGATGAGTTATTTGACTTCTCTGAGCCTCAGTTTATTCATCTGTCAAGTGGGTGTGGCACATAATGCTGCAATTCATAAGAGCAGCTTCAAGTCATTTCCTACCTCGCAGTTGTGCTGGTACCAGAGACTGACTGACCTCTGGGAAGTCCTAAGTGCTACTGGAATGCTGGCTGTCAGCAGGTGTCTACAACTGCTCTTCTCCCCAGAGTTATTGTATCTCTCAGTAACTACTTGGAAACAAACCTCCCCAATGTCAGTGGCATAAAATAATCTCGATTTGCTTCTGTTTACGTGTCCCGGGTATCCACGGGCATGTCTCTTGATCTAGCCAGGGTCAGATGGCCTGATGCTGTCACAGGAGTGCTGGATGCTCTCCTGACAGCTGTGCTGACAGAAACCATGGGGCCACGTATCACTAGTTGTCCAGCAGGTGAGCCTCTGTCCCTCTACAGGATCATATGAGGGGTTTGAGTGTAAAAGCTGAGACTCCTAAGGTTTCCTGAGAGCCACACTCATGTTTTCTAAGCTTTCTGGTGACCCATGTAATTCCCAAGGCAAACCCAGACTCGGGTCAGAGAAATCATTTCTAGCTGCCAATGGGACATGGGACAAGTGGCTGAGAATCATGTCACCTTTTACAATTCAGCACAGCAAACTTGGGGATTATGCATTGAGGAGGCAATGTTACAGACTTCCTTGGTAATTGTAATTAATTTTGATATGTATTAGCCACACCTTAGTCATGCTGTGTCCCTGAGAGTGGTGCTATTTCTTACAGCAGTCTGTACCCTGACTAATATAAACAAGTCTGCCTCCCAAAGCTCTCATAAAGACTGAATAAAGCGAAGGTCGTTCTTTACATAGTACCTCTTTTAATAGCTACCTCACAATCAACTCAAGATAGCTAATTTGCTGATTTATGATTATTATTACTGCTAAAGATTTATGATGAACAGGCCCCTCATTGCATCACAGTGCCTTGAGGGTCACATGGTCTGAGGCCCAACCCCCAACAGGACATATAGTAAGTACTTGATAATTCTCGCTGGAGCATTGAAGAGGTGGGTAGTAGAATGGTCTCCTCTACTCCTTAGTCCCCATGTTGCTTACTCAGAAAGGGCAGCAGGCTTATCTTCCTTTATCTGTGTGATTCTAGGATATGGAGGAAAGAAATAATTTCATGAATGCACTGAAAATCAGTAGGCTAGCAAACACTTTTTTTTTTTGGTCTTTTTGAGACAGGGTCTCCCTGTAGCCCCAGCTGTCCTGGAACTCACTCTATAGACCAGGCTGGCCTTGAACTCACAAAGATCCAACTGCTTCTGCCTCCTGAGTGCTAGGATTAAAGGCATGTGCCACCACCTTTTTATGAAACAGAAAGTACTAAGTGTTGAGAGCTGGCTGATGGCTCTGTGGGTAAAGAGCTTTCTGGACAAGCTTGAAGAGCCGAGTTTAGATCCTCAGCATTCACGTAAAAAGCCCAGTTTAGTAGCAAACTCCTAGAAACCCAGCATTGAGAAGCAGAGCCAGGAGGATTCCAGGAGCTCAGCGGCCAGTCAGTCTAACCAGCTGGTCAGCTTCCGATTCAGCAAGCTACCCTATTCCAAAAATAAGGTGAAGAACTTACAGAGAAATACACCCAACGTCAACCTCTGGATTCCACAAGCACACACACACAGGTATGTGTATCCACACATACACCACACACACACACACACACACACACACACACACACCACATACATATTACTAAGCGCTGAGCAAAAGAAGTTAAAAACAAGATTCCAGAGTAGCTGCCATAAATTTCCATTTATATAAAAACTAATTTGTGTTGCTGGAGTCAGGATAGTGGCCCACTTCCCAGAAAGCAAGGGAAACTGTTGGAAGGACATGAATTTGTCATATTTAGCCATTGGTATTCAGCCACAAATTTAACACTTTTTAAAAGAAAAGCAACAGACCTGTCATAGAAAGTCCAGAAGGTATAAATTTGGGGCACAAGAGGCAAGCAATCATAGCTGGCCAGCAGGAGGCTATTCTTTTTCAGGCTTTAGAAGCATCATCCTCTCTTTGCAACTTGGTTCATTTCACATGTGGGAAAAGATGCTGGGAGTCTAGTCTCTTGATTCAGGTTACACAGCTGTGTATCCTTTATGAAAATTCATCAAGCTGTTCCATGTACTCCCTGTTGATATCTAATACTTGTCAGTTCAAGGTTTTTGAGAATAATATGCATTCGGATCATATTAGTACAAAACCTTAACAAGTATGTGTATATATTAGTATTAATAATTAGTCCATGTATATTGGCTAAATATTTGTGAGATTATTTTAGATATATTTAAAGATTATTTTGGATATTATTTAGATATTTCTGCGTTAATTATATCTAGTTATCATCTTTTTAAAAAGGACAAGGACCTAGCCTGGGAAGAAATACCCAGAATGTATAGATGTGAAGGTTCATGGGTAGAGTGTATAGATGTGAAGGTTCATGGGTAGAGTGTATAGATGTGAAGGTTCATGGGTAGAGTGTATAGATGTGACGGTCCATGGGTAGAGTGTATAAATGTGAAGGTTCATGGATAGAGTGTATAGATGTGAAGGTTCATGGGTAGACTGCTTTTCCTTTGCCTGCCTCATCACCCACCTGTCCCAGCACAAGCTTCTGGCTGTACTTCCCCATGCCTGAAGAGGCAGCTCCATTCTCCATGGTAGAGCACGTGTGACAGTCTCTTATCTTGAGCTTTCTAGATGATGTATTGTCTCAAATCCCAACTGCTGCATTTGACTTTTGCCTGCATTTGGCTGGTTTCTGCTGTTTTGAGATGACTGCAATGAGCATTGTCTCCTCCTTGACTTGGGCTTGAGGTGGGAAAATCATCAGTAAGGCGCACTATGGTGCATTCATTGCTCAGCCTCCAACAGGGTCAAAAGCAGCATCCTCTTCCTCCATATAGAACACCTATGTGAGGGGGTCAGGAAAACTCCAGGGGATTCTTGAAGACTTAAATGCACTTGATAGGTTCAGTCTAGAACCAGCCATTGAGAACACACATTGGCAGGTTTGGGAATAAATCACCAAGTGCAATCACATGAAGTCCTTGAACACTTTCTAAGAACAGGTGGGCTCTTCCAGCTCTGCATTTAATGCACCATGTGGGACAATAAATGCATTAAAGAAGGATGTTGTTATATTAGCTCTTTCTAGAAATACCCACATATCTTTTTGCCTCTTCCATTGCTTAACTGAATCCTTCATGAAAATTCTTCTATTTGTCCTTGAACACCAAGCACACCATAGCTCTTCCTTCCTTCTTCTAGGCTCTATTTTAGATAAATGTCATGTAACCAATTTGTCTTTCTTCAACCATAAAACAATGGGTTTATGGAACTTCCTTTAGACCTGTGTCTTCAAACGTAATGTTCCAAGTGGCCCTAACAGCATGAGCAAGACTCCTACTGTCTCTCAGCCCCAGTCCAGCTTTATTATTCTCTGAATTGCCTTTGAAAACAGACTACAATAAGGATCTAGAGCGCGACGCTTGAAAGCCAAGGGTTAGTATGTGTCTCGGTGACGATAACTGAGGTCCAATCCACTGGGAACCTCCTCTGAAGCCCTCAGAATTTTCTTTCAGAAGGACATAGAACATGGAGGTGTTTATAGACTCATTTTCTATTGCTTGAGTTTGCCCATGGGGAATAAACCATTGACTCTTAACATGGCCTGCAGGGAGCTGAGCAGTCTGCCACAATGGATCATCCCCCACTGATACACTATGGTACAGGTATATGAGAAAGGTGCTGTTAATTCACTTGAAGAGGACTTTTGAAAAATGGGTTTGGGGTCACACCCAAGTAAGACCAGTGCTAGCATCCACACCCAGTCACACCCAGCAGTGCACAACTTGGAGTAGAAAATGCCCATTGAAGTCGCTGGAGCCATATGGTGAAGAAAATGCCTCACACTCGCACATCCCACTGAGTGAACCAAATTACTCAGGAACAAATAAAGAAAGCTGGCATACTGTCTCCCAAGCCTTTACTTGTCACGTATATATTTGCTCAGAAAGCATCTGCACCTCAGACAGCACCCACGTCTACGCCTTATCCTAGTTACCAACATTACACACCACACCCAGAGAAACATCTGAACTTGCCATAGTGGTGCCAGAAAGCAACAGTCTTCCTCACACCTCTGTGTCACAGGCAACAGAACTGAATTCTCCCCTAAGCTGCACTCTCTGGGGCTAAAAATAATTTTTAATGCCAAAATATAATTCAAACACTTGCTCTGTGCATGTCAAATGGGATTTTCATGCTCATCTTAAAACTAAAATTTAATGGTTTTTGGCATCTCTCTCTACTTGGCTGTTTAACTAATTCTTTGAAATTGAAACGTTAACTATTTTGGAGAATAAACTCGTGCCCCCCCAAAACCAACTTGCTTCTGTTCAAATTTACCTCTTTGAACTTGGTGAAACAGAAGCAGAATGATATACAGTGCTGACTGCATCCTGAGAAAAAGAAATGAGCCACAACTATAGGTGCAAGGGTCCCCACCACCGAGACTCCAGAGGAGGACAGAGTTTGAGGAGAAAGCGAAGCCTCTGTTAGGAATGGGCATGAGTCAGCTACAGATCTGCCTGGAGCATGAGTGACCCTACCAGATGGGCAGTCGCTGCTAGGCAGGCAGACTTGAGCCACTCTAATAAACTGCCACCCAATTTCTGTTCCCCATATAAAGAAACTTCCCCTCCTATTTCCAGACTCCAGGCTCTGGCACTAAACTAAAACTTAGTGTGACCAGGCCCCTCCTTTAACCACAAACCTGGGTCTAGATATATTTGGCCCATATATTCTTCTTAGTTGACAGCATTCAACTTCATCATTCCCAACAGTATACTCTGTCATGCTTCCTATCTTCCTACTGGGACCCTACCTATCAGTCTAGCTTGGACAGCAGCCATAGATATTGCCTAGCCAAAAGTAAGATAAAAGCCCATCAAGAGTTCACCAAAAAGAAAACACCAAAGTTGATGTTCACCCAGTACCATGTGGGCATCATCTTGAAGATGGAGTGAAAGGAAAATCCTGAATGCACTGGTGATTTTTAACTGTGGCGGTCAACTGGAATTATCAAGGGGACTTTAAAGATTCCTGACTCTAAGAATTAATATCTAGAATATATGAAGCACTCAAAAAGCTGAGCCAGAAACCCACCAACCTAATCAACAAATGAGCAAATGAAATAGAAATGTCCAATAAACACATGAAAAATGTTCACAGAACTCCATGGAGAGTCCACCTTACCCCAGTCAGAATGGCAGTCAAGAAGAAAACAACAGCTGCTGGGTGTGGGCATGGTGGTGCACGCCTTTAATCCCAGCACTCAGGAGGCAGAGGCAGGCAGATCTTTGTGAGTTCAAGGCCAGCCTGGTCTACAGAGCTAGTTCCAGGACAGCTGGGATTACAGGGAGACCCTGTCTCAAAAAAGACCAAAAAACAAAACAAAACAAAACAAAAAACAACAGCAATTACTGACAGGCTACAGACAAAGGAGAATGCTTATACATTTCCATTGGAAGTGAAAACTACTCCAGTCACTATGGACAACAATATGGATGTTTCTCAAAAAGCCAAAAATAAACCTATCCTGTGGCCCAACTTCATCACTTCTAGGTATTTACTCAAAGGACTCAAAGTCAACATATCACAGAAACACTTTCACATCGATGTTTATTGCAGCGTTAGTCACAATAGCTTAGTTATGGAAGCAATGTAGGTCTCCAGAAATACAGCAATAGATAAATGAATGTGGTATACAGTTACAAAACCATTTTTTTTCAGTTTTAAAGATTGAGGTTATGTTGTTTGCAGAGAAAAATGAAACTAGACATAAGCATATTAAACAAATTAAGCCAGTCTCATAAAGACAAGTACTATGTTTTCTTAATTTGTTCCTCTTAGATTTTATATAGATGCATAAAATCATGTATGTATATATGACATGAAAATAGAAATGAAACTATCTAGAATAAAGGGGGACAATGGGGTGGGGGATGGAGGAAAGGAGAGGATAGAGAGGTATGTAGGGATATATGCAACATATACCGTGTACTTGCATGAAAATGCCCTTAAGTAATACTCTGTGGTTAAAATACAGTGTGAAAGTTAAAAACAAATAAAAGACTCCTGATGCCCAGGCCTCACTCCCACACATGCTGCTCAAGGTGTGTAGAGTAGTGAAAGTTTGGAAAACCCTCCCAAGACATGGATTAATGGTTGAGAACCATTATCTAGGACAGGCATAAGGTGAGAGACTATGAGACCCTCCTCCTCCCTCCTTTCCAGGTCAAGTACAATTCAGGTACTTCCTAGGCAGTTCTGAACAACACCAATGGTGCTGCAGGAGAAGGGCTGAATCCAACTGTTTATTTCCTTCGCTCGTTGAGAGGCACATGGTTCTGAGAGTCAGAGGCCTGAACTCAAGGCCAGCTCTGCCTTGGCAAGCCCTGTGTCCATTCTCAGTGTACCTCAAGTTCAGTTCCTATCACCTAGATCAGGCAGCACACAACTGCCTGTAACTCCAGCTCCAGAAGGATCTAACCCCTCTGGCTTCTGTGGTCACCTGCACCCACATTCACATACCCACACAGACACATAATTAAAAATAAATAAACAGTACGCCTTTAATCCTGACACTTGGGAGCCAGGGGCAATTGGATCTTTATGAGTTCCAGGCTAGTCAGCACTAGAGTAAGACCCTGCCTCAATAAATAAAAATAAATAAATAAATCTTTAAAAAATATATGTTTGAGGCCAGTGAGATAGTTCAGTGGATAAGGGTTCTTGTTGTCAAGCCTGCTGAGCCGGATGACCCAAGTTTGATTTCTGGAACCCATATAGTGCAAGGAAAGAACCAATTCACACAAGCTGTCCTCTGACCTCCATGTGCACTCTGTGACATATTCGTGTATATGTAGAAAATAAAATGATGTTTAGAAAGTATATGTCTTCGGGTGGATCCAGATGTAAAGCATGTGTCAGACGATGGTGTCTGGGCTGGGCCCACAGCACACACTGGACAGGTGAGCTGTCCTCTCCAAGCTGCGACGTGCTCACTAGAAAATGAAGAAAACAGCGGGACTTGTTTCATTGAGCCACTGTCGGGATTAGGTTAAAGGAAACCCAAGAGGCTGATGACAGGGTGCCAGACACATCGGAAGAGTAATTTTATTCTTCACAGAGCACATACCACACTTAGGCTCAGCTTCTCCCCATCTGTACAACACAGTGCTGCTTCCTGGGTAGAAGTGCCTGTCTGACTCCATTATGTCCTTATTTGTTTATTTAGTTTAGTATTTGGTTATGTTTAAGACACAACTCTCTATACATTACCCAGGCTGGAGTAAAGCAGCTATTCACAGGGGTGATGCCATTATTGACCAGCAGCTGGTGGTCTCCCATTCCCAGGAGACCACCATATTATTGCTGAGCTTAATGTCATAGCACACTAAAGCCTGAAATCCCAGGCTCAAGAGATCCTCCTGCCTCAGCTTCTGGAGGAGTTGGGACTGCAAGTGTGTGTCACCACACCTAACGTTGTGTCTCTTAGTTGAAGTCCATCCCATCCTAAGCAAGGCTGGTGTCAGAAGGACAAAGCCAAATAGTATTTGTTTATGGTTCCAGTGATCAATTCCGAAACAGATTATTCTCAGGTGTCTTTGTCCAACTAGCATTATGGACACCTTTTGCATGGTAGCTCTCAAGTGCATTTAAGAACTCCAGGGAACTAAAGGTACCTTCTAGCCGGGTGTGGTGGTGCACACCTTGAGTTCTAACACTTGGGAAGCAGAGGCAGGTGGATCTCTGTGAGTTCAAGGCCAGCCTGGTCTACAGAGTGAGTTCCAGGACATCTGGGGCTACAGGGAGACCCTGTCTCAAAAAGACTCAAAAAGTCAATCAATCAATCAATCAATCAATCAATAAACCTTCTTCTGGAACACAAAGGATGCCATTAAGATGCTACAGGGGCCTCCCCATACCTGCTTTCATGCATCTTGAGAATTCACCTCTCATCTTTAGAATCAACTTGCAGAAAGTACCACATGGCCAAATGTGTTAATTAATAAATGAAATAGAAAACCTCTGACACAGGGCAGTGCTTTTTAAAACTTGCAGTGCACATGACCCACTTGGGTTCTACTTTAAATGCAGATGGAGACACAAATTTTGGATGAAGCTAAGATTCTATCAGGACTTATGTCTCAGGAAACCTTCTTTCTTGGGAGAGCAGTGCAGGCTTGCTCAAACACAAGCTTCAGAGGCCATTTTGGGGCCTTGCCTTCCGCCTCCTGCCTCAGACCCAGAGAGAGACTGAGGAACAGAGTCTCAGAAATCTTCAGTTGGGGAATGCTAGTTTAATGGGGCTTCCTATAGAGCGAATGAGGGAATTCTTCACTTACAGGCCCCCTTGGGTGCTCCTTTCACGTCCATTCCCAGCTGGTACCCTGCACCCCCAGACATCACAGCAGGATCTGAGAGACCTCTCTACTTGTGAGCCCTTAGCCACTTTCTCTAGGTGAGTTGGTTGGTCAGGAGGGGTCCCTGGATCTATAGCTCCACCTGTCCTCAGTAGGGTCATCTCCAAAGGGGTCTGCTGGCTGCTGGCTGCTGGCTGCTGGCCAGTTCATTGGAAAGAAAGCCTAATTTATCCCACAACTTAATATTATCAATGTCACTGCCTGAGAAACACACTAAGAAGGTTTAGAGGTTCCAGAATCATAGATTGGTATTATAAATTGAACATGAAGTGATCCCACAGTCTCATCTTTTGGACACTTGACCCAGGGTGCTGTGGAAACTTTAGGAAGTGGAACCCACAGAGAGGAAGTGGGACCCAGAGAGAAGAAATGGGACACTGAGAGTGACATTTGAAAGTCCACAGGGGTCTCAGATTCCTGACCCCTCTCTTCTTGTCTGCCATAACAAAAGGACATCCTTTACCACTTGCTCTTACCACTGTGTTATTCTGTCCAAGCACATCCAGCCAAGCAATTGATGGAGCCCTCTGAAACCAGGAGCTGAAAGAAATCATTTCCTTTTTATGTTGCATGTGTTACATAAACATTCTGCTCAATGAAAGGAAGTAATTGATGCAATGTTAAGGTTCTATATAGGAGAGAACGCAACTAGGAACTCACCAGAAGAAGTCCTGCGGTGACACCACAAACTTAAAGATCACTTGGGGAGGGGGCTGGAGAGAGATGGCTCAGTGGTTAAGAGTACTGGCTGCTTTTGCAGAGGACCCGGGTTTGATACCAAGCACCCATATGACAGCTAACAACCATCCTAACTCCAGTTCCAGGGGAATGTGATGCCTTCTCCTGACCTCCACAGGCATTGCACAAATGGGTGCACTTACATTCAGGCAATACACTGATGCACATGAAATAAGGAAAATAATATTTTTTAAAAAAAGAACACTTAGGGAATTTTGGAAATCCTAACAGAATATGAGGCTTGACCAAGAGGACAGGTCAGCAAGAACTGCACACAGCACAAGAGCAACATGGACTCCAGGGTGTGGTCTAAGTTTCTACGAACACTCGCCTGGTATCACTTAGGATTCTGGATTGTGTAAACTCTTACAGCAAAAACTCCAGGCCTAGGCCTTGGAAAGGAGTGTCCAGCTAGAGAGATACTCTGGGTTTCTCTTGATGGTGCTTGTCTGCTCAATGAAGAAAGCAGACAGGAGCTTCTCACCTTGGAAAGTGTATCGGTTTATTCAGTAAGCATGTGAGTGAGTGGTCAAACAGTGTGGCTAACCGCAGACAGACAACTGGGGAGGGCTTCCTGAGAGAGTTGAAGATAGGGAGGAGCGGTGAAAAGCCAGGAAAGGGGAACTTTGCCTTATAACCTATTCGTCTTTAAATTCTGAGCTATCTCTCTCCAGTCTTCTTGTGTTCCTGCTTCTCTGAATAAAAATGTATGATGTACTGTGCTTTGCTTTCACAATAAATGAGCTATGAAAGTGCTAAATAAACTTTAAATCATGATCCAGATGCACAGCTGGGCAATTTTTATTTACCTCTAGCTAACTCAGACAATTTGTATTCATCAGCAGGTAACTCAAATCCAAGTGCATTTGGAAAAAAATGTGACTATCTTTCCTGTTATCTATTTAACATAGGACCTGAGATTATCTCAACATAATTTTTTTTACTGTGGTTCATTCTTTAAACTGGTAGTAAAACAATACTGCTAATTCCATTGCCTGTGTGGACAGATGGTGTTGGGGGTGCCTTCCTCAGGCTT
The DNA here is from genome assembly GCA_009823505.1 of Rhizomys pruinosus. Lineage (NCBI taxonomy): Eukaryota > Metazoa > Chordata > Mammalia > Rodentia > Spalacidae > Rhizomys > Rhizomys pruinosus. Next base: position 197,514 of record VZQC01007120.1, read on the forward strand.
GTGTATCTCTGGTCCAGCTGAGGAGGAGGCCTTTACTATAGGTCTGCCTTAGCTAATGGGGATACCTCCAGCTGCTGATGCGAGGGACTGATCTTCAGCCAATGATTGACTTGGAGATTCACATCTCAGACCCTTCCTTCTAGATGGTCCACTGCTGTGGTAGTGTAACTCACAGTCCAGAGCACCCTGTGGGACCATGATGTTAGGGTCTGGACATGGCTTGCTTACATCTTTCAAACATTCAAGTGCTGGATGCTTGGGATTCATTGTACTGAGAGAAGATGTGGCACGTTTAAGAGCCAAGTGGAAGGTAATAAGATCACTGTGGTATGACATAAATAAGTTAGTTCTCAGACAAAGAAATTGTTAGAAAACAATAAACCTGGCTCCTGGGTTCCTCTCTGGTGTCCTGTCTCACCATGTGACCATGTGATTTCTCTCTCTCTCTCTCTCTCTCTCTCTCTCACACACACACACACACACACACATACACACACATACACAAACATACACTCTTGCCACAACGCATTCCACTATAGTATGACACAGCCCAGGAACCCTCACCAGAGTTCACACTATACACAAATACACTTTATTTATTATTTTCATTTTATGTACATGAGTGTATTGCCCGCATGTATGTAAGAGCACCAATGTTGTACAATGCCCATGGAGGTTGGAAGAAGGTATTGGATCTCCTGAAACTGGAATTACAGAAAGTTGTTAGCTGCCACATGGGTGCTGGAAATTGAACCCAGGTCCTCTGCAATAGCAGTTAGTGCTCTTAACTGCTGAGCCATCTCTCCAACTGGACACCATACTTTTAAATCTCCAAAACTATGAATTGAATAAAACTGTTTCTTTCATTATATACTTACTTTGAATATTTTGTTTTAGTAACAGAAAACAGATTAGGACACATGCAGAGGTTTCACCTCTAGCCGTATCTTCACCTAGTTTCTTCCTTTCTCTGGCCTGCTGCCCTTACTTTTCAGCTCTAGATGATTCCATATCTTCAACTCACCACATAGTAAGGTTTTTTTTGGTTATATGGTGAGTATGTGTGTGGACATGTGAAGACCAGAAGACAACCTACATGTGGGTCCTGGGAATCAAACTCAGGTAGTCAGACTTGGCAGCAAGCACCCTTTCCTGTTGAGCCATCTCACAGGCCCTTGTCTCCAGTTTAGTTGTTAGGTGGAAGAGTATGGGAATGGATCAGAGTGGATCGTAGGCTAAGGTAGCCATTGTTCTTAATTCCTCTTCATATTTACAGAATATAAAAACCCTATGGCATATGAACTATTAGATCATCTGAACACCTTCAACAAAATGATCCAATATACCAAGGGTGAACAGACAACCTGAGCCTACTGCCACCTCCTTAGAGGTCAGATGGACAGAGGTCATCATTCAGCAAACAAGATTGCTTTGAAAGATCTAACTGTGGCCGTAGGATTTCCACCTGTGAAAAAATGTTGTTGTCTTTGGTGCACTCAGAATTATCAGAGACTAGGGTTTTGAGAGCCTCAGGCCTGTTATATTCTGTACCAGGCACTGGAGTCCCAAGCACATTCATTTTCAGAGCCAGGAACAGTTGCTTTCTGTGTTTCCACACCGATTTATGAGCAGCTGGACGGCAGTGGACTACAGCATTCCTGCAGTTCCTAGAAGAAATTCTCCATGTGCCATGAACATCCTGTCTGCATGGGGGGGGGGGTGGAGGGGCTCCCATGGTGGGCAGAGGGAGGACCCTAGTGAGCAGCCTTTCTTTCCAGCCCTCCTAGCTCCGCTTGTCCATCCTAAATTGAAACATTGCTTCTTTATATAGGGAGTTTGCTCATGTTTAAAATAGGAGTGGAAAGATGCCTATTGCAGAGATAAGAATCATGAAATTTAGACTTAACAGATGTCCTGCCTCTCCTCCAGTATTTCCTGTGAGTTATGGGCTGAAAACATCCAACAGGCAATGAACAGTGTGCAAAGAGCAGGGCCTGGGCTCACACTAACTCTTCTTTGTGTTATTTTAGGAAATGCCTTATCCTTCTTGGCTGCCTTTTGGCCATTAATCACACTGTCCAGCTGGAGAAGCTTCAAAACAAATAAAACAAGTTCTTTTCAAGTTCAGCAGCCCTTCACATTAAGCTTTGCAGGTAGGAAAGTAATTCTGTCAGAAGTTGATATTCTGAACTTGTAATGTGAGTGAATTGTCTGCACAGTCACTCTGCTTCTCTTTGGTCTACCGCGCAAGGCTCCCAGCCTAGGATTCAGTTGACAACTGTCCCTGTTGCCTGAATTCCCAGTGGAACCTTCAAGCTTTACCTCAGTCTTCCTAGCCTCACTCATCAGAATAGTCCTCAGATACTCTGAAAATGGCTACTGTGCCTGGAGCTTTTTCTCAGTGGATGTCTAGGGGCACCCTCCATGGGGACCCCGCCTAAGGGAGCTATGGCCTGATGTGCCGAATCCTAATCAGAGTCCCATTGGAAGAATCTAAGGCTGTCAACCAGGCGCATAACCTAGGTCTGATCTGTACTTGTCACAAGTGGCAGACACTGCCCTGAAAGAAGTGAAGGCTGGCCACTCTGCCATCTTACATTTCATCCTTAGACACACACAGGTTTCTTTTCTTTTCATTATTCCACCTCTTCCACAGACCATGACTCAGCTAAGGTACAGTAGTAAAAGGATGAGGACAAGGGCCTGCTCGCCCAGAGTCTACAGTACAGTATGGGAACCCAAGCTTAACTCAGAAGCCACACAGCACACATCCAAACTGTGATGAGCATTGTGCTGAAAAGTACAAAGGAAGGGTATACCTGACCAGAGGTTGGCACAGATAGAAATGAACCCTTGCTTCAGAGTCCTAGATTTCACATAGGGCTGAGAAGACATTCTCACAATGATAAGGATAGAGAAGAACAGTGAGTATCAGAGGCCCTGTGGCAGAAACAAGAGGAAATCAGCTGAGACTGAGCAAGAGACCATGCAGCCAATGACAGGAGCTGACAGAGCCAAGGTCTAAGCCCACTGGAAGCAAGTGTAAGCCAGAGAAGGTAGGAGGACCAGTGCATAAACTTGGGCTCATATGGTTCTAACAACTCTGCTAACAAAGGTCAGCCAGCCCTGATTCCAATGCTGGCCAGGAAAGCTTATGAATAGTGTGACTCCTATGAGCCTGTATTAAACAGTGGCTAGATACAATCCTACTACTCTGTATTTGTCCAAAGGAAATGAAACCATTAAGCCCAAGAGATGCTCACACGTCCATGTTAACTGTGTCATCATTCACAATACCCAAGACACATAACTGACCTAAGCTCATGTGAACAGATGAATGAAAATATGGTATAATACAACAGAATACTATTCAAGCAATAAAAAGACTAAATCTTGTCAAGTGTGGTCACATGGATGAATCTGGAGACCATTATACTAAGTGAAATAAGCCAGACACAAAAATAAAAATAGTGTATGATCTCACTTGGGAATCTGAAAATGCTGGTGTGCTGGATAGCTTTAGTGTCAACTTGACACACCTGGGTTGAGGGAGTCTCAATTGGGGAATTGGCTCCATTGGATTGGCCTGTGGCCACATCTGTGGAGTATTGTCTTGATGGTCGAGCAGTGTGGGAGGGCCCAGCCCAAAATGAGTGGTGCCACCCTGGGCAGGTTGTTGTGTACCATATAAGAAGGTGGGCTGGGCATGAGCCGGAGGGGCAAGCCAGTGAACAGCATTCCTCCATGGCCTGTGCTTCAGCTCCTGACTTCAGGTTCCTGCTCTGAGTTCCTGCCTTGGGCTCCCTAAGTGATGAACTGTGACCCAGGAGATGTGAGCTGAATAAACCCTTTCCTCCCCAAGTTGGTGTTGGTCAGAGTGTTTTGTCACAGCAATGGAAGACAAACTAGAACAGAAATTGGTACCAAAAGAGTGGGGTATTGCTGTGACAGACCTGACCTTGGTGTTTTGGGGAAGGATTGTGGAGGCGTTTGGAACTTTGGGCTGGGAAGATCATTGAATGCCTAAAGATTGTTGCTGTGGAGCTTGGTGCAGTTTTGCTGAAGAGTTTGTAGAAGATGGAGGCCTGTTTTGTGAAGTTTCTAGTTTCAAAGGGAAGCAGAGATCATCAGGACTGTTTAATCTGTGGGTTCTGGTCAGCTGGGGCTGAAGAATCAGCTGTAAGTAACAAGAGACCAGCATCACTGTGGTGAAATCTTCTGGGAAGAATTTCTTCAGGGTTAGCACACAGAAGCTGTGTTCCAGAAGGGGTCTGAGCCTCCATCTCAAGTTAGAAGCAGGACTTGGTAGTGGGTAAGAGTCTCCTAATGGTTCCGGTGTTGAAATTTGAGGGGGTCACAGAGAGCAGCCAAGGCTTGGCACTGTGAGGTCAGTAAAGACCACTGGTGGAAGTGCACCTTGGTTGCAGTGAAGACCCGAAGATTGATTGCAGGGGTCATGGAGAGAAGCTGAGGCTTTGCACCAGGAGAGGTCAGAAGAGACCATTGGTGAAGGTGCTGCCTCAGTTTCAGTGGCGACCCCAGCTTTTTGGAGATGCCAGGACCATGGGATGACCACCAAGAGCAGCAGCAGGTGTGAAATGGAGTTGTCCTGGGCCTTCAAGATGAGCTGTGTGTGCCACAGATGGCAGAGTCAGAGAAGGGGAGCTGCCGAGACCCTTTGGAGCCTAGAACATTGTGAGTGAATCCCAGGTGTCCAGCCTTGAGCTACTTTGCTGGACTTAGGTTTTGTTTGAGAGTGCCTGATTCTTCCCTTTGAAATAAGACAGTACTTGTTTTGGATTTTACAGCAGCCCACAGTTAAGAGACTTTTAATAGACTGAACTTTTAAGCGTTTGGACATTTTAAGGACTGTGGGGCTTTTAAGGTTGTACTGTCTTAGGTTGTGATTAATGTTAACATCATACTTTGGGGATAAGAACTGGAAAGGTGGTGGTTTAATAGTGATGTGTTTTGTATGTCAAGTTGACAAGGGGTCAATTGTGCTGGATAGCTTTAGTGTCAACTTGACACACCTGGGTTGAGGGAGCCTCAATTGGGGAATTGGCTCCATTGGATTGACCTGTATTATCTTGATGGTCGAGCAGTGTGGGAGGGCCCAGCCCACAATGAGTGGTGCCACCCTGGGCAGGTTGTTGTATACCATATAAGAAGGCAGGCTGGGCATGAGCCAGGGGAACAAGCCAGTGAACAGCATTCCTCCATGGCCTGTGCTTCAGCTCCTGCCTCCAGGTTCCTGCCCTGAGTTCCTGCCTTGGGCTCCCTGAGTGATGAACTGTGACCCAGGAGATGTAAGCTGAATAAACCCTTTCCTCCCCAAGTTGGTGTTGGTCAGAGTGTTTTGTCACAGCAATGGAAGACAAACTAGAACAGCTGGTATCACGGAAATGTAGAATAGAATACTGTTTGTCAGGAAGAGGCTAGGCAGAGGAGAAGAGCAGGGAATGGGAGAGATAAGCCAAGAGGTACAAAGTTAGATGGGAGGAGAATGTTCGGATTTCCACACTCAGTAGGACATCATTAATGTTGCACTGTATCTTTCACAGTAACCAGAAAAAATGATTCTGAAATCTCTCACACTAAATAAATTATAAATGTTTGAGGTAACAGGTATGCCAGCTGCGTGATGATTGCAAGATGTGCAGATGTAGTGAAGCATTAGTTGCATCCAGAAATATGCAGAATTTTCCATGATGATTTCTCTTTAAAGAAATATATTTTTGGTATTATTTTTTTGAGACAGGATTTCCCTTTATAGTCCCAGCTGGCCTGGAGCTCAATTTGTAGACCAGGCTGGCCTTGAACTCACAGAGAGATCCGCCTGCCTCTGCCTCCTGAGTGCTAGGATTAAAACACATGTGTTACCATGCCCAGCTAAAAAATATTTTATATATAAAATCAAAGGGAACGACAATAACAAAAAGACTTGTTCAAAGAACAGACCGAAACAGTAAACTCCTGCCCTAAACAATAAACTTCTGCATCGAAAATTTTTTGAAAAGGACTGAGAAAAAGATGCAAGACATGTATGGCAGAATGCATGATCTCTGGATGGGTGGGGGGCATGGAAGAAGGAATGTTGCATGAAATGTGCAAAAGTTCAATAAAAACACCCCATTTACAAAACATCAACACAAAAATATTTTATGTGTACGAGTGCTTTGCCTGCATGTGTGTAAGTGCATCCATGTCATGCAATGCCATGGAGGCCAGAAGAGGGTATCGGATCTTCTGGAACTGGAGGTGTGGACTGCTGTTACCTGCCACGTGGGTACCGGGAACAAACCCAGGTCTTCTGCAAAACCTGCCAGTGCTCTCAATGGCTGAGGCATTTCTCCAGCTCTATCATCTTCCCTCCTACACAATTGAATTTGCATTACTGAAAACAGTTAAATGTGCACACGAACAGAGGTAGAGCATGATGTTTAAGTTCATGTATATGATATGTCCTGATCAAGTCAGGGCAACTAACTTTGCATCAAGAGATGGAATTGCCTTGTGTTTGGAGCCCTTGAGCCTGCAAGGTTATTGTCAATTATCCCCCACAGTGCTGTAGAATACTAGAACTGATTATTTCTATCTAACTGCATTTGGGTAGTCATTATCAAAGCTCCCTTTGCTACCCTTCTTCCCTGCCCCTCGCCTCCCCACCACCATCTCAACCTCTAGTAACCACTGCTTCACATTTATATTGGATTTTAACTTAGCATATTACATATTATGAAGAACATGTCCTAGTTGTAGTTCTGTACAAGACTTATTTGACATAATGTAGTGTACTTCAGGTCTGTCCATTTTGTTGCAAATGACAGGATACCATTCTTTTCATAGCTGGCTAACATTCCACTGTGAATATATGGATATATATATATATATATATATACATATATATATATATATATATATATATATATTCATTCTGCCATAGCTAAGCATCTATACTGATCCCATATTGTGAATAGTGCAACAGCAGCACATAGGTGTGCTAGTGTCACTTGGAAATGCTTATTCCATTTCCTTTGGGTGTGTATGCAGGAATAAAATAGCCAGATCATGTAGCACATATATATTTACTTTGAAGGGAACCACTACACCAATTTTCCATAATGGATGCACTTCACATCTCCACTAACAATGTATAAGAATCCCTATATTCTTTTTCAATATTTTCATTTATTATCTTTATTTTAGGTATATGAATATATTGCCTACATGTGTGTAAGTGCACCCGTGTCATGTAATGTCCATAGAGGTCAGAAGAAGGTTTTGGATCCCCTGGAACTAGAGTTATAGATGGTTGTTAGCTGCCATGGGGGTGCTAGGAATTGAACCTGGGTCCTCTGCAAGAGCTGCCAGTGCTCTTAACTGCTGAGCCTTGTCTCCAGCCCAAGAATCCCCACATTCTCACCAACACTTCTTTTTCTTTTTAAAAATCTTTTGAGTATTACAGTCCATTTGAACAGAAGTGAAATAATATCATTGTGGTTTTGATTTCAATTACACATCAATTAATAAGCAAAATAAAATTCTAACAATTACTTCTGAACAATGGTAACCATAATGGAATCAGAGACTTCAAATCCTCCAGACTTTCTGGAGTCAGGAGGTGGCAGGGGCCTGGTGGGTACTTGGCTCCCATGTTGGATGTATTGTTGGCCTAGTACCATAATGCCCAGCGACATGGAGGCCAGAACTCTCTGAGAGCAGTTCAGGGAGCGTAATGTGCCTTTTCTCCCTCTACTCTAGCAGATGCAGAGGGCAAGCCTGCAGGAGATCCTTATTCCCTTACAGAAGTACTGACCCACAAGTGACAGTTAAGCAGGACAATGGGAGCTCAAAAGAAAGGTCCCATAGCTGCCACCCTGTACCTGGCAGAGACCCAGCTTTCACACTCCATGTAGCCTTGCTTCACAGCACTGAGGGCAATGTTTCTGTGAACGCCCTAGGGCACATTCTGATCAATAGCAGTGAACTTCTGAAAGGAAAATACCCTTGCTGTGTGCTGGAGCTACATCATGAAGCAGAACTCAGAAGCTGGAGTTCCATCCTCCTTAAAAACCACCAAACACAGTAAAAGAGTTAAGATTAGTACCTGGGATCAAGATTTTGTTATCACAGGTGATTCCTTCAGGAGACACTATTTCCTGAGGTAACCTAACATTTACTATCATTTTTGGTGCTTAGTCCATTGATTGCAGGCTGGGATGACAGGTGAGGAGCTGAGGAGCAGTAAATATCAGTCTTTTCTGTCAAACACTATAACAGTTTGCTTTAGGACAAGGAATTAAAATCGTTTGGCCTCCATCCCCACCCCATCCTATAAAACTTAACATAAACATGCAAAAACCTTGATGAATTCTTGAGCTGTGGTGGGATGGGGAGATGGGGGGGACATGGGTCTAGATTTGATAATATATATTAATTAATTTGAAAAAGAAATAAAATAATTAGTCATAAAAAAAAAACCTTGATGAATTCCAAGAACCTGATGGCCTAGGGTGGCTAAGCCAACCCCTTTCCCCATTCTTCAAAAGACTGTGAGGTCAGACCCCAGCCAATAGGAAAAAGGCACAGTACTCTCATTAGGGATTAAAACAGATCAAATTTCAGGGTTGGGTGTGCTTGTGGGATCTGAATGATCTAACAACACACCCTTTTGTGAAAGTAAACACTGCTTTGCCGAGGAGTTATTTTTGCTTTATCTGGCTGTTCTTTGTGTCCAAGGACATCCTTGGATCTCACATTTTATTTCTTTTTTTTTAATTTTTTTTATTAATTTTATTTATTTCTGTATGTGTATGAATGTACTGTCTGCATGCAAGTTTGTGTACCCGTGTCATGCAATGCCGCGGAGGTCAGAAGATGGTCTCGGATTCCCCTGGAACTGGAGTTCTCCTGGAATTGGAGTTTCAGACGGTTCTCGGCCGCCATGTGGGTGCTGGGGATCGAACCTGGGTCCTCTGTAAGAGTGGTCGGTGCTCTTAACCCCTAGGCCATCTCTCCAGCCCCCGATGGATGTGGAAAAGGAAGTGGGTCCCTAACATTTACTGTGTGAAGTAAATAAACCCTCAGGTTTAGAAAGGTAAGATTTTCTAAATTCTAATAATTTTATGTTGCCTCAAATTTATTTTGAGTGAAAGGTGGGCTTTCTCGCGCTAAAGGACTGTTCCATCTGTGATAGTTTCTCTGTCTCCTCCCAGTTTCTTAAAGTGGTTGATCAAGGGTTCTGCCTTCTAGGACTACTTTCCAGGGCTACTTCTCCATGGAATAGCTAGGTGCCCCTCTATCAACTGGTCCCCTGACCACACATCCTGAGTGGACTGAACAGACATTCCATAGAGACCATTTTTCAGTCATAGAATGACCCCCTATAGCTCAGGCCCAACTGCTCTAAGTCTACAAAGTAGGACTAATTGCAGGAAACCAGCTTGGGAACTGATAGCTAATGTTGATTATTAACTTGACAAGATCTTGAATCTCCTGTGTCTTCTGGAATCTTCTAGATTGGGTTAACAGAGGTGCAAAGATTCACCCTAAATATAAACAATATTATTCTATGGGCAGAATGTTGGAATGCACAGAACCTGACCCCCACTGCAGACCCTAGGCAGAGATATCTTCAACAGCAAATTTAAGGAGAAAGACTTCCTCTTTCTGGGCCTGTACGGTAGGCATGAGCCAAAAGCTATTCTGCATCAGAAACAAGACAGAGGAAAAGAAAAAAAAAATTTTAAAGCAGTTATTCCAGACCCCTGACAAAGAAACTTCTTTATCAGAGCCAGTCAGAAAAGAAAAAAAAAAAATCCTTGACTCAAGAAGTCTCAGCAGACAATCTTGCAGTTTCATGGCAAGCAAACCCCCAATACACCCTTTCTGCATTGTAAGACCCCAATTAACTTCTGCTCTACTCCACTTAAAAACTCTGATGCCAGCCATTTCATTCCCCACTAGAAGCTAGCCCCTCTTGCATTCCCAGTAAAGTTTGTTCCAACTTTTGGGGTCTCCCACTTCATTTTGTGCACGGAGACCCTGGTCACACACACTAACACCAAAAAGTCTTGGACTGAATTGAAAAGAAGCCAAACCCAGCATTTGTCCCTCTCTGCTTCCTGACTATCCAGTGCAACCAGCTGCCTTTCTGCTGCTGACACCAAGGCCAAGCTTCCCAGTCAGGACAAACTCTACTCAAACTATGAGTCACTATAAGCCCTTCCTTCTTTGAATTGCTTTTGTCAGGTATTTTGTCATAGTAACTAGAAAAGTAATGAATAGGGTAGTAGTCAGGGTGTCAATAGATGCATCTGCATTGGTCCCCTCCCTTTCCCTGCTTGAGGACATGTCCCAGACAGCTTGCTAGTCCCTACTGCTGTTGCGAGATACATTGTCTCCTCCAGGTGTAAAAATAAAAATGCTTGTAGTTTTTCCCAAGGTGTCTTGTACTGCCTCCTCTGGGTCACACCTGACCTTATACTACATGAAACTATTTCTTCTCCTGAGTAAGGGTTTTTCTTGGTGTTATGAACAATTTCTTCCCAGATAAAACTCCATCTTGGAGGGAAACCCAGTACACAATGTTTTAAATTTAGAAACTTAAACAACAAAAAAAGTTCTAAGGAATGGTAAACAAAAGGATGTTTTGTTTTTGTTTTTGTTTTGGTCTTTTCGAAACAGGGTCTCCCTGTAGCCACAGCTGTCCTGGAACTCACTCTGTAGACCAGACTGGCCTTGAACTCACAAAGATCCGCCTGCCTCTGGGATGATTGTTTTAAAGGGAAATGAAATAGTCCTTCCTGTAGGTAAACTCATTAAGCAGCCAGAAGTCCTGAAATTGACGAAGCTCACTAGGCCCTCTCCTCCTCAAGTGTTATATATAAGCCCCAAGAGTGGCTAAGAGAAGGTTTCAGACCAGCCAAGCCACCTGGAAGACACTGACTAGCTGAGCTGCCTAGAAGGGGTTTAGACTAAACTACCTGGAAAAGATACCTGTAGGTTGTGCAGTGAACTACAGGTTTCCTGCTTTCGTAAGCCGTCACCCAAGCTAGGATGGTTTTTTGGTGATTCCACTGCCTTTGAGTCATTTCTGCGTCTGTAAATAACTCCTCACCTAGACTACTGCAAGTAATCCCAGAAAAACACGTTGGTTCTCCAAGTTGGATTTTCTTGCTATCCTTACTTTGCTCTGTAGTTGGTTCCCTATCTGGAGTGAATAGATGTTTGTTAATATCTTCCCAGGGACAGTTTTGCACAATAGCTGGAGAGCGCCCCCTTTGGTAAGAGGCAGGTCAGATAAGATTAGCAAAGTCATCTGCCAGTGTGAACAATTTTCCCTTGAGAGGTGTTGAGACAAAAGCAACAACTCTCACCTCAAAGGGATTAAGAGACACTTTTTTCTGGAGACAAATATGAACCCAGGAGCACAGAGTCAGGTTACCCTAAATTCCATGCTCCAACAGAACATGGAACAGAACAGAGAACAAAGAAAAGTCATAAATCAAGTCACTTTTCAAATACATTGGTTGAAACATTAAGTAGAAGATTATGGCAAAAGAAAAAAATCTCAGCTATAGGCTTCAGATCTTATCTGATAACTCTCAGCATTTGGTTGGTGGAAGCTGGCGGTCTGCGAAGTTAATACATTCCAAAAGATTTTTTATGTTAGTCAGAAATAGATGTGAGCTAAAGATGCCCCACGATAAATTATAATTGGGCTCTGTGAAGGAAATTGGCACATGGGACCCTGGGACTTCCTCTTCCTCCCAGCCTAGGTTTCCAGATGTGCCATATGGATGAGTCCCAAGAGAAACCACAAGAATGGCCAAAAATAAATCTCTCCTGCGGCCCCTGTCTCCCCTGCAGCAGCTGTCCCCAAAAGATCCCCTGGTAACTGCCACCCATATGTAAGGCTCTGACCAGCCCCTACGCCCCTTGCAGTTGCCTCCCATCCCACAGGAAGGCTGCCGTCCCTCGCTGTCCAAAATAAACACAGTCTAGTCTGTTGAGGTCCGATGTGGTCACTTTCTTTCTCTCCTATTGTCCCTGTAGTCTGCGGTCCAAAACCTAATACTCTGGATCTGCAACATTCTAAATTCTCTGCAGTCACTGAAGTTCTAATCAGTTGATCAGCCTTTCCAGGAGGCTCAGTTAAAGTTTAATGCAGTTTTCTGGGAACTTTAGTTCACAGAGGCACACTAGTCACAGGTCAGACTTGGGTATGAACTAGCTGTCTGTGTGAAAGAAAAAAACACACCACAAAAGGCACACCATGAGCATCCATGAGCAAATGCTCTGGGTTTCTGTCGGAACTGGTGGAGAGCCCCCTCTTTGAATGAACTTCTGACCTAATTAGAAGAGAATCACAGCCATCAAAATTGAATCAGTTTAACCCAATGGATCAATAGCTTTTCTTCACAATGTGGAACTTCCCCATACAAGCATGGACGCCCACCCACCCGGAACCTGAACTGAGAGACCGATAGGGACGACACAAGGGTTATGAGTAACCCAAGAATTGTTAAAGTCTTGTCACAGTGTGTTGTCCTATATTAAGCTATTAAAGTGTCTATGCAAATCCAGGGAATGTGGAGATATCTTAGTGTATGAGTACTTGGTCTTCAAGCATAAGGACCTGAATTCGAATTGCCAACACCCAAATAAAAAACTAGGCTTGGTTCTGTGTGCCTTTAACACCAGGGCTGGAGGACAGAAATAGAGAGATCCCAAGAGTTTGCTGGCAAGCCAGCTTAGCCCAAATGAAGAGCTTATGGTTCCATGAGAGACGCTATTTCAAAACAATAAGGCAGAGAACAGAGAAGGATAGCCCTAAATATGCAGGCACATACACTTGCATGCCCATGGACATGAGCCGCATACACATATCATACTCTCTCTCTCTCTCTCTCTCTCTCTCTCTCTCTCTCTCACACACACACACACACACACTACAAACTCAGCAGACTGGTTGACTAAAATAACGTACGAAGGTGAACATTATTTTTATTATTGTTTATTTTCACTGATTTTTATTTCCTACAGAAACTTAATGGTGACTGGCCAGAGAAAAGTCCTTTATTACTAGCCATGAAACTTGACTTTTCATAATTCAAAATTGGACAAAAAAAAAAGACAAAACAAGAAAAAAGAAAGCCGGCAAGCATGTTCTCTTAAGATTCTATAATAATCTTAATTTGTTTCTATTAGAAATGTGAGAAATATTCAGGACAAGGAGATAACATATTCGGAGCCCAAAATGCAGAACTCTTGATTGCAGCCATAGCTTTTTATTTGAGAGAATAAAGAATGAACCATAATAATTAGATAGGGAATGAAGAAAAACAGAAACGAATAGCAGGCAGGTAACAAGAAAATGGATTCCTGGTCACAGTGTGAGCCCAGCTCACGAATGAAAGGCAATGCTACTATTTTATAAAATGGTTCTTAAAGGAAGTATGTCCACAACAATATGATTGTTCTAGTTGGGTTTTAGTTGCTGTGATAAACACCATGACTGAGCACCTTGGGGAAGACAGGTTTCATTTGGCTAACAGGTGTAATCCACTGTCATGGGAAGCCCAGGCAGGAGCTCAAGGCAGGAACCTGGAGGCAGAAACTGAAACAGAAATCACAGAGGAGCCGGGCATGGTGGCGCACGCCTTTAATCCTAGCACTCAGGAGGCAGAGGCAGGTGGATCTTTGTGAGTTCAAGGCCAGCCTGGTCTACAGAGTGAGTTCCAGGACAGCTGGGGCTACAGGGAGACCCTGTCTCGAAAAGACAAAAAAAAAAAAGAAATCACAGAGGAATGTTGCTTCCTGGTGTGTTCCCTCTGGCTTGTTGAACTAACTTCATATACACCCCAACCTCACCTGCCTAGGGGATGGCACACCCACAATGGGTCGCATCCTCCCATATCAACTAGTAATCAGAAAAAATGTCTCACAGATAAGGTGCAGGCCAATCCAACGTAGGAAATTCCTCAACTGAGCCTCCCTTTTCTCATGTATGTCAGGTTTGTATCAAGTTGACAAAAAACACTAACACAAAGGTTCATTTTGTGACTAAGATGTCATTTAAAAAAATATGTATTCAAATTGACTTTCTCTGTTTTTCTTTCCTTTTTAAAAAATTTTGAGATTAATCTATTATTTATTATTTAGTTTGTGTGCGTGTGTGTGTGTATGCATGTGTACTAGGTAAGCAAATACTCTACTACTGACCTATATGTACAGCCTGCTTTCTCTGACTTAATAAAGAAAGTCCTTTTATTTTCCTTAACAGTTATGCTATAAAATTCTTTTTACTTTGCACTTTTAATTGTTAAAAGTCATGCCGGGTGTGGTGGCGCATGCTTTTAATCCTAGCACTCAGGAGGCAGAGGCAGGTGGATCTTTGTGAATTCAAGTCCAGCCTGGTCTACAGAGTGAGTTCCCGGGACAGCTGGGGCTACAGGGAGACCCTATCTCAAAAGACAAAAAAAAAAAAAGTCATATATTTATGCCGAGCGTGGTAGCACACACCTTTAATCCTGGCACTTTGGAGGTAGAGGCAGGCGGATCTCTGTGAGTTCAAGTCCAGCCTGGTCTACATAATGAGTTCCAGGACAGCTAGGGGCTACAGGGAGAGCTTGTCTCAAAAGACCCAAAAAAGAGGGGCTGGAGAGATAGCCTAGTAGTTAAGAGCACCAACTGCTCTTGCAGAGGACCAGGGTTTGATCCCCAGTACCCACATGGCAGCTAAGAACCATCTGTAACTCCAATTCCAGGAGAACTCCAGTTCCAGGGGAATCTGAGACCGTCTTCTGACCTCCGCAGCATTTGCACAAACGTACATACAGACAGTACACTCATACACATACAAAAATAAATAAAATTTTAAAAAATTTAAAAAAAGAAAAGTTATATATTTATATAGGTAACACAGTGTTTTGAAGGGAGACATTGTAGAATGGTTAAATACAGTTAATTAGCACAGTCTTACCTTCCATGCTTATTGTTTGAAATACAAAGACAATCTTGATTTTAGTGAGTGCCAAGAAACCATGCCTCTCAGAGGAACTATGGGCAGTTAATGGTTGCTGGAAAAACGATTTTCTTCAGCGGTGAGGTCAATAGTAGTTTCCCGTACTTTAGTAAATAACCTTCTATATTGCTCATGCAACCCTTATTATCTCAGTCACACACACACACACACACACACACACACACACACACACACACACACCACGAAAGTAAGATAGGAACTTTTGAGGAAGAAGAAAGGCTTCCATAGGAGTGGGAAGTGGGGAAAGACAAGGTAATGAGGGTGAATATGATCAAAATACATTATATACAGGTATGTAATTGTCGTGTAATAAATTCTTTTTAAATTAGGAACACAGTGCATTGACTCTAGTCTCCATGTTGCACAATATCACTCTTGAACTTATTCCTCCTATCTGACTGAACTTGTGTCACATTCTTGATTCTAACATAAAAATGCCCCCCCACACGCACACGCCCTCTCCCCCAGGCCAGACCAAGCCTCTAATATTTACTGTTATTTCGAGGACTCTTTTACTGTTATTTCGAGGATTAATTGTTATGTCATAGAGAAATTAAATTTCTGGTTGTATTTTTTTTTATAATTTTTTTTTATTATTTATTTCAGTATGTGTATGAATGTATTGTCTGCATGCAAGTCTATGCACCCGTGACGTGCAACGCCGCGGAGGTCAGAAGAGGGTCTCGGATTCCCCTGGAACTGGAGTTCTCCTGGAATTGGAGTTTCAGACGGCTCTCGGCCGCCATGTGGGTGCTGGGGATCGAACCCGGGTCCTCTGCAAGAGCGGTCGGTGCTCTTAACCGCTAGGCCATCGCTCCAGCCCTAAATTTCTGGTTGTATTTTGAAGGGTTTCAAGATCTGATCTAGAGCTGTATGTAGCTCAGTAGCAGAGGGCCTGCCTAGCATGTCTGAGGACTTGAGTTTAGTCCTCATATCTGCAAAAGAAAAAAAGAAAAGTAGACCTTCACAAAACTGAGTCCCTAGGTAGCAGCAATCAACTCTGTTTCCAATGCCAAGGCGTCTCTTCTATGAGGCTTGTTTAAGTTCCCAAACCAAAGCAAATGCTTTCTGTGGGAATACAGCTCAGTTTAAATACACTGACTTCATGGCTTCATCTTTTAATAGCCCCAGACACTTTCCAGATGACTATCTTTTTTTTTTTTTTTTGGTCTCCCTGTAGCCCCAGCTGTCCTGAAACTCGCTCTGTAGACCAGGCTGGCCTTGAACTCACAAAGATCTGCCTGCCTCTGCCTCCCAAGTGCTAGGATTAAAGGTGTGCACCACCACACCCGTCTCCAAATGACTTTCGAATGCATTGTCTTTTTGAATTCTCAGAACCATGCACAAGATTGATATGTTAGGTAGGAATGAGCTAGGCTATACTGTGGTCAGTGCTACAATCAGATACAGGACAGTTAGTCACCAGTCATCAGCTGTGCACATGGCCCCTTAGGAGGCAAAGGGAAAGACTCGCGGGGGAGATGTTGCTAGACTAGCTGTGGGAGGGCTCATCCCATTTCAGCTCACAGTCCATTGGCCAGAAATGAGTGAATGAGCCCAACATTACTGAAGAAGACAGGAAAGCAGAGCTATCATCTGTGGCCAGAGAGAGGTGCACAGCTATGACACATCCTCAGTGGATGGTCACATCAACCACTGTGAACACATGTTCTGTTCCAGGGAACATGCTGGGTTTTGGAGCCATTATCCTAGTTCCTCATAAACATTTAAGAAAGTAAAACACCCATTCATTATTCAAGACTGTGTTGTTTAGTCTCCATGTGTTCTTGTAGATAGTAGGGTTTATCTTGGTGATAATATTGAGCTTTATTGCACTGTGATCTGATAGAGTGCATAGAATTATTTCAATCTTTTTGTATTTGTTGAAGTTTTTCTGTGTCCCAATATGTGGTTGATTTTGGAGAATGTTCTGTGGGGTGATGAGTAGAAAGTGTATTCTCTGGTGTTTGGGTGGAATATTCAGTAGATGTCTGTGAGGTCCATTTGGTGTATTCTATTGTTCAGTTCAGATGTCTCTCTGTTTATTCTTTGTCCAGTTGACCTATCCAAAGGGCTTAGTGGGCTATTGAAGTCCCCCACTATTGGTGTGCTGGGATTAATCTGTATCTTAAGGTCTTGAAGGATTGTGTTCATAAAGTTCAGTGCACCAGAGTTCGGTGCATATATATTTATGATTGTGAAATCTTAATGGTTAATTGTCCCTTTGATAAGGATGTAATGGCCCTCTTTGTCTCTTCTGATGAGTCTTACTTTGAGGTCTATTTTGTCTGATATTAAAATAGTAACTCCTGCTTGCTTTTTGGTACCATTTGCTTGGAATATCTTTTTCCATCCTTTCACTTTAAGTTGGTGCCTATCCTTGAGGGTGAGATGGGTTTTTTGTAGATAGCATATAGATGGATTCTGTTTCCTAATCCATTCTCCCAGTCTATGTTTTTTGATTGGGGAGTTTAGACCAGTAATAAGAGATGTGTGCTGCTTCCTTTTATCTTATTTTCTGTTTGCATTCTTGATCTAGGTTTGTATTTTCACAGTTATACTTTTATTAATTTATCTCTCTAGCTGCTTGAGGATAGTTGTTCCTTTCCTCTGTCCTTTGAATTGCTTCAAGTATTTTCCAAAGGGTTGGTTTTTTTTTTGGACATGTGTTCTTTCAGCTTGTTTGTGTTTTCTTGGGCTGGAAAGATGGCTCAGCAGTTAAGAGCACCGACTGTTCTTGCAGAGGACCTGGGTTCAATTCCCAGCACCCACAAGGCAGCTAAAAACCATCTTTAACTCCAGTTCCAGGGGAGTCTGACACCCTCTTCTGACATCTGCGGCATTGCACGACTTGGGTGCACCAACCTACATGCAGACAGTACACTCATACACATAAAAAATAATAAATTTTTTTAAAAAAAGAAAAAAAAGAAAGATTTTTTAATTTATTATTTTTATTTATTTTTAATATATATTTTGTACAAGATTATCAAATCTAGACCCATGTTCCCCACCCTATCCCCCACCCCACCAGAGCTCATGTATTCTGCCAAACATGCTTTTCATCTCTTTCTCCTTCAACTATAATCAACATTTTTTTCTGGGTGTAGTAATCTGGGTTAGCATCCATAGTGGTTTAGTACTGGGAATGCTTTGGTCCATGTTCTTCTGGTTTTCCTAGTTTGCACTTAAAAGTCAGCTGTAATTCTGATGGGTTTCCCTTTATATGTAATTTGTTTTTTCTCTTGTGGCTTTCAGTATCATGTCTTTGTTTTGGGCATCTATCATTTTACCTATGCTCTTATAACGTGATTCCCTTAACGGGGTCTAGAATTAACCTATCACTTATTTTCAGGCTTTATAATTTTGGTATATGGATGGAGGGTATGTATGCATATTTTAGAGTAATATAAAATTAAAAGAGAAAAATGCGATTTCCTAAATATGATTTGGAATTAACATACAGTTTATTTTCAGACATCATAATTTTGGTGTATGTATGACATAAATATAGATGCATATTTTGGAGCTCTACAAATTGGAGGGACCAAGAAGAACAAAAGGGCTGGGACAAAGAACTGACTGAAGCAGTAAATTTCTGCCCCAAACAATAAACTTCTCCATTAAAAAAATTTTTTTAAAGATTGAGAAAAAGATCAAGGCATGTATGGCAGAATGCATGAACTCTGGTGGGGTGGGGACATGGAAAGGGGAATGAGTCTAAATTGGACTGAGAAAAGCTGTATGAAATGCACAAAACTATAATAAGAATATTAAAAAAAGAAAGTAAAACACAAAACTTGGAGTGAGCGCCCCAAAGCTGGACTATTTATCAATAAGAAGGTTGGATCCAAAATTAAAATTTTTTGTTCTCTATTAGCCATCCTCATTTTGTTTCAGTTAGTATATTGGTGTAGATAAAGAGATTCCTCAAAGAGTTTTCGATTGTTGCCGGGAGTGGTAGTGCACACCTTTAATCCTAGCACTCAAGAGGCAGAGGCAGGTGGATCTTTGTGAGTTCAAGGCCAGCCTGGTCTACAGAGTGAGTTCCAGGACAGCTGGGGCTACAGGGAGACCCTGTCTCAAAAAGACAAAAAAAAAAGAGTTTTCAATTGTTGATGAAAAAGTAGTTATGATGGTAACACAATGTATCTTAAAAGTGTGTCGCAATTTCTAGAAATTAGTAGATCAGGGAGTGAAACCAATGTCATCTATCCATTCATGGTGTGAATATTCTTAGGTTGCCAACAGACTCCTAAAATGGCAGTGCAGTTACCAACATGCTGAAATAGCAGTCAGAGCTTAGCCCAAGCAAGTCCCTACTGGAAACAGATACCTAACCCCCGCCCCCCAGCATTTCTCAAGAAACCTGTGACTCAGGGGGACTCTCTATATCCAGAGACCAACCCACCCCATGCTAAACTATCCAGCCTGCATCATAGAAAAGTCCCCAGGTCCCTGACAGCCAATAAAACCTATTATACTTCATCTGCTGGCTGTGTCTTCCTGATCCCAGGAGATGGTCCAGCAGTTTGTTCACAATAAACTGCTGTTCACCTCAGAGTGGTCTTGTTCAGGGTCTTTGCTGCACACTTGCATGCAAATATAATATACAAAATGAAGCTTATGTCTATGAGGGATCGCATTCTGTGGAATTCTTATGGAGTGGTTCGTTCCCTGAGTTGCAGGGTTATGTGGTCAGGTATGACTTCTTCCTTTCTATATGTTGGTGCCATTTTCCTGTGTCATTTCCTGCTGTCTGGGTTGTTTCTCATTCTGTTCTTGTGTTCAGAGACAACACTGAAGGATAAAATGTGGCTTTCACAGTTTGCTTTGGCTGACCTTTTCCCCAGTAGGCTTCTTGGTGTTATGTTTTATAATGAAAGCTCCAAATCACTCCAGCCTTTGTACCTTAATTGGAGAATGTGCTTCTATCTTTCTCTAAAGTGCATAATATCAACTGAACTTCAAAGAACAAGTGTCATTGAAACAAGTTATTTTAATTTTCAAGGTGATGTGTTTCATTTGTTTGGTGAACAGGTTCATATTGATACTGCTTTCTTTGCTATTCCCTCTTTTCATGTGCTAGAGCTCAATTAGCAAGCATACAAAATAACTGAGTCTTTTGAGTTCATTAGTACATCGTGTATAAAGAAAATTGAAACAAGAATTTTCATTCAAGAGAATTAGTATAGAACATTTACATTCTGTTTTGTTACTTTGGTTTGTTGTTATTGTTTATTTGTGGTACTTGGGGATTGAACTCAGGACATTGCATGTAATAGGGCAAGCATCCCACCACTGAGCCAGAATCCAAGCTTGCTTTTTACTTTTTATTTTGAGACAGGGTTGCACTTTTCAACAAGAAAATCATAGACTGCCATTGTTGGACTACCCAGGTTCTATCATGGAGACCAGTACAGGAAGATCAATACAGGACACAATGCTTACTGGACCTCATTTGGTGACGGGAAGGGAAAACCCCAGTGTGGAGCACAAGGGCAGAACTGATGGTGGTTTGGGCTTGCCAAGGAGGAGCCTTCAAACATGACATCTTTTAGCTTAATAAAGAAGAAAATCATAAGCTGAAGATGCTAAAACCTATGATATATGTGGCATGCATATATGCATATTTTGGAGTGATGCATATTGGAAGGAATAACAATAATAATAACAACAACAACAGCAACAACAACAACAAAAAGGCTGGGTCAAAGAACTAACTGAAAAGGTGAACTTTTGCTCGAAACAATAAACTTGTGCATTGAGAATTTTAAGAGAAACTGAGAAAAAGATGAAAAACATGTTTAGCAGAATGCATGAGCTCTGGTGGCATGGGGGCAGGGAGGGGGGCATGGGTCTAGATTTGATTTGAAATTTTGTATGAAATGCACAAAAACTTCAATAAAAATTGGCTTTAAAAGAAAAAAAAGCTTGGGGCTGGAGAGATGGCCTAGCGGTTAAGAGCGCCGACCCCTCTTACAGAGGACCCGGGTTCGATCCCCAGCACCCACATGGCGGCCGAGAACCGTCTGAAACTCCAATTCCAGGAGAACTCCAGTTCCAGGGGAATCTGAAACCCTCTTCTGACCTCCACAGCTTGCACGACACGGGTGCAACACACTTGCATGCAGAACAGTAAATTTCATACACTAATAAATAAATAAATATAAATTTAAAAAAATTAAAAAAAAAAGCTCACTAAACATACACAAAAGTTTTAGTGCTGTGAGATAAGGCTAACCTATTAAAAGTGTTGAGTGAAGAAGGGATAGAAAAGATGGCCTAACATTTAAGAGTGCCAACCGCTCTTGCAGAGGCACCAGTATCATCCCCATCACACACATGAGCGGCTGAGAACCGTCCTGAAACATATACTCCATTCAGGAGAACTCAGTGTTCCAGGTTATCTGATTCCCTCTTCTGACATCCATGTCATTTCACGACACGGGTTCACAGACCTGCATGCAGACAGTACATTCATACACATACAGAAATAAATAAAATTAAAAAATAAAATAAAATAAGGTAAAGACAGTGACCTAAAACTCATTCTGCAGCCCAGGTGGGTCTTGAGCTAGTGATCCTCCTGCTTCAGCCACTAGACCAGGCTAAGAAATCATACTGTCCTGAGCCCAAACTGCTTTTGCCCTTTTCGAAAGACCTATCACTGCACTGTGTGAAGTTTGGTAGCACATGTGGAATTGGTATAGTGACCCCAACAGAAGAGCACTGAAGGATACCTTTGATAACAATGTCAGCAGCACCCATAATCTAAGATCACACTGATTTTCACAGCAAAACCATCTTTCAAATTAAGAGTATATAATCCAGGTTCCTATAATATACAATTTATAATAGCTGACATATAATTGGAAAATTATTAGACATAACCCCCAAAATCCTAGAAAACCATCTCTAGTATAGAGGGGAAAACAGCAGCTCACTATGGTACCTTGTTATAGGACTACAGAACCTTCTCCCTACCCTACAACCAACATCTGCAGTGCTAATGGTCTATACCAGAATTACACAAAGCTATAGTAGAAGCCAAAAGACTGTTCAAAGATCAGCAAACCTCAGAATCAGACATAGTGTGGGTGATAAAAATACCAAAGAGCTAAAAGCATCTGTGATTAATATACTAAAATCTAATGGATAGACAGCTTTCAAGAACAGATGGGAAATGGAGCCGAGAGATGGAAATCCTAGAGAAGAACAAAAAGGAAATGCTACAGAGAGGAAGCATGATAACAGACATGGACACTGCCTTTGATAGGTTGCTGGTAGACTACACTCATTGAGGGCAGAATCTCTGAGCTCAAAGATAACTCATCAGAATCTTCTAAAACTTAAAAGCAAAGATTATTAAGCTAGATCAAATAGCCATGCCTTTAATCCCAGCACTTGGAAGGCAGAGGCAAGCAGATCTCTGTGAATCCAAGGCCAGCCTGGTCTACATAGTGAGTTCCAGGACAGCTGGGGCTATAGGGAGACCCTGCCTCAAAAAGACATAAATAAATAAATAAATAAATAAATAAATAAATAAATAAATAAATATCAAACTGTGCTGAAGAGACAACTCAGCAGTTAAGAACACTGCTGCTCTTGCAGAGGACCCGGGTTTGATTCCCAGCACCCATGTGGCATCAAACAGTCATCCATAAGTCCAGTTCCAGAAGATTAAACACCCTCTTCTAATCTCCACAGGCATGGGTGCCCTTGTACACATGCAGGCAATACACTTGTACACATAAAATTAAAATAATAAAATAAAATACTTAAAGAATATATTGATGCACATACATGTAGCCAACTGATTTTTTCTTTCATGATTTTTTATCATTTATTATTTATCACTTGTGATTATGTTTTTTATCAAATCCACTCCCATTTTCTCCCATCTAATACCTCCCCACCCCCCACAACCTCTTTTCCCTCACAACTTTATCTACTCTTTGAAACCAAGACAACATAATAGTCCTTTCAACAAAGAGTGCTGGAGCAACTAGGTATCTGTATGTGAAAACAAACAAAATCTAGGCAGAGACACTACACCTTGCATTAAAAATGAACTCAAAATGTGTTATAAGAACTATAAAAGGCAACACTGGAGACACTAGATCAACTTTGATTTGATAATGACTTTTTTTTTGGTCTTTTTCAGACAGGGTCTCCCTGTAGCCCAAGCTGTCCTGGAACTCACTCTGTAGACCAGGCTGGCCTTGAACTCACAAAGATCCACCTGCTTCTGCCTCCCGGGTGCTAAGATTAAAGGCATGCACCACCATGCCCAGTGATAATGACTTTTTAGATGTGATATCAAAAATGTTCCATGAAAAAAAAAATGGTAAGCTGGGCTTAATTAAAATTAATGTTTTCTCTTCTTTGAAAGATTACATGAAAAGAATGAACAGCTAAACAACAGGAAGGACAGGAAAAAATATTTGCAAAGTTATTATTGATAAAAGACTCTTCATTAAAATGTACAAGGAACTCTTGAAACAAGACAATAAGTCAATGACCTAATTAAATAATGTCTAAAAGACTTTTAACAATACACCTCTCAAGATTTACAGATGGGAAATAAGCATATGAGAAAGTCTCTACACCATATGTCATCACAGACATGGGAGTTAGAACAATGAGTCTATCCAGCTACAGAATGCACAGTAAGCGGAACACTGCCAAGTGCAGGCTTGGGACTACCGGGCTCTTGCGTGCTGCTGGTGGGAATGCCAATCGGTCCAGAACTTTGGCAAACAATGTGACAGTTTTCTACAAAACTAAACTTCTTCTCTTACATTCAACAATCATGTACTTCAGCATCAAAACAAAGAATTGAAAACATATACACACAAAACCCTCTATGGATGACTATAGCAGCATTATTCATAATTGCTAAAACTTGGAAGCAATCAAGATGTCCTTTAGTCGGTGAACTGATAAATATACTACACACATCCATAAAATGTCATCCAAACCTCAAAAGAAATTATCAGCCCATGAAAAGACATGTAGGGAACTGCTAGTCCACTTTCTGTCTCTCTCATGAAATATCTGACAGTTTGTCTTTCTTGCAAGAAAAGGTTTGTTTCAACTCACACTGTAGAACGTTTTGATCCACAAAGGATTGTCCCTATTTTGTTGGTGGAAAGGCAACCTGTAATGACAGGAACACATGGTGGAGAAAATTACTCATCTAATGGCCAGGATGCAAAAGAGAATGAGGAGGAGACCAGGGACCCATAATCTCCTTTGAGGGTATGCTTCTAATAACCTGAAGGTCTCCTACCAAGACCTTCCTCTCTGGGGTTCCACCACTACCCAGTGGCACCACTCTGAAAACCAAGCCTTTGACACTTGGGGCCATTCAAGAGCCAAACTATAGGGACTGGAGAGATGGCCTAGTGGTTAAGAGCGCCGACTGCTCTTGCAAAAGACCAGGTTTGATCCCCAGCACTCACATGGCAGCTGAGAACTGGCTGTAACTCCAATTCCAGGAGAGCTCCAGTTCCAGGGGAATCCGACACCCTCTTCTGACCTCTGTGGCATTGCACGACATGGGTGCACACACCTACATGCAGACAGTACATTCATACACAAAAATAAATAAATAATAAATAAATAAATTTAAAAAAAAGAGCCAAACTATAGAGGAAATGAAGGAGCACGCTAGGAAATGAACAAGGCCGATTCGAAAAGCTACATGTCATATGATTTCAGGCACATAACATTCTGAAAAAGGCAAAGCTACTACGAGACCTCGAGTACCAGGAGCCAGAGGAAGGGAAGGATAACTGAACAGGACACAAAGGCTTGTAGCAGTAGTGAAGATGTTCTACTTGACTCTGTAATGATGGACACTTGTAATGATATGCTATCAAAACACAGGATGCACAACACCTCAAGTGAAGTCTGATGTGGATTTAGATGATCATGATGTTCAATGATTTTAACAAGTGGCTATTTGGATAATATTATGGGGGAAGCTGTGTAACATGTGAGAAGTTATATTGGACAGCTCTGTAACTGTTCCTCAGTTTTACTATGAATCTAAAATTGCTCTAAAGCAATATACTTAAAAATAAAACCAATCACTATAAACATACCCCAAGCTGATCTTAATATAGGATCCCTGGGGTTTTCTGAACAGTGAGTCTAGCCAATCAATGAGATTCAGGTTCAGGGAGAGAACATGTCTCAAAAAATTAGATGGAGAGTAAACATTGACCCCTGACCCTCAGACTCACTCACGGGTGTACTCACATACATAGCTGCTCACACATACAAACATATACACAAAAAAAATCTTATGAAAAGACAGGCAGTCTGAAGATTGGAAGAAAAATCATCTGAAAAAATTTGTCACGCATACATTACTATGGTGTAACATCATCTAGATAACTAGAATTTTAGAAGGAAGGAGATAAGGAAAATTGGATGGAAAAATATTTGAAGAAATAATGGCTGAAATTTCCTTTAAAATTGAGATAAACATCAATGCAAAGATAAAGGAATATCAACAAACTCAGATCAAAGTAATTACAATGAAAACAATAACTTAGGCACATCTTTAAGGCATCCGAAGGAAAAGGTGGATTATCCCTAGGGCAGCAATCCTCAGCAGGAGACATGCCTGTCCTAAGTCATGGATCCAAGAGCAATGGTCTGCTTTTGGATGCTGGAAGGAAAATGAACCCATCCATAGTCTGTTATAGAGCAAAACTATCCTTAAAATAAGATAAGATTAAAACATATAGATAACTGAGAGCTAAGGAAGTTGTCACCATTAGCAAGTCACAATAACACATGCTGATGCAATCGTTTAGGCTGAAGGGAAATGGTACCAGATGGATAAATGAATCTACAGAAGGAATGAAAACATTAAAAATGTTAAATGCATGGGTAACTATAAAATGTGCTTTTCCTTGTAGTTTCCTTCTTATGGAACTTGAATGCTGAAAACAATAGTAACAAAACTTTGGGGGATTATAATCTATTTGCAAAAAATGCACATTTTTTAACTTGATACATATTTTAATACATATATGAATTATGAGATATAATTATTCTGCTTTAATATTTGGGCAGTTTTATATGAAATAATACTATATAGACTCAGCAAAATAATATGAATGTTTAAATTTCCATAATAGCTCCAAATAAATAAGATAGCAGGGAAATTAAATTAAGTAGTAATAATTTAATTATTTTAAGGGAAGTTCAGAAAGAAGAAAAAAAAAAAGCATAGAATCTAATAGTAAAAAAACCCAAGTAGCAAAATTGGCTATGGTAGGTAAATGTAAGATAGGAATATGACAAGACTGGAGAGATGGCTCAGTGGTTAAGAGCACTGGCTGTTCTTGCAGAGGACCAGGGTTTAAATCCCAGCACCCACATGGCAGCTAACAACCATTTGTAATTCAAGTTCTAGGTGATCTGACACCCTCTTCTGTACACTTCAGCATTACATGACATGAGTGCACTTAACACACATGCGGGCAATGCACTCATACACATAAAAAACATTTTAAAGACATGAATATGATAGATTTACATATTTAAGATATACATGGTTGCCGGGCGTGGTGGCGCACGCCTTTAATCCTAGCACTCGGGAGGCAGAGGCAGGCGGATCTTTGTGAGTTCAAGGCCAGCCTGGTCTACAGAGTGAGTTCCAGGACAGCTGGGGCTGCAGGGAACACATGTTCGAAAAGCCAAAAAAAAAAAAAAAAAAAAAGATATACATGGTTATATATTTAGGATTGCAGGTATAGCTCAGTGGGAGGCCACTTACTTGCATGCTAGAGGTCCTACATATAATTCCACACTACCACAAAATATATAGCTATCTATTTTAGTTATAAGTGAACATTATTTATGTAAATGTATCATATATTATAGTCATATATTTGCATATATACATAATATGCATTGTACATAATAGAATTTATGAAACATAAGATCTAGCTACTCAGAGGAGAATCAAGCTAGTTGAATGGCCCATCTGTAATTATGTTAAATGTAAGAAAAGATCAATGTAACAATTTCAGTGGTGATCAACAATGAGAAAATGAGCATTGTGTCCATAGTACAACAGGCATACAAGACAAAAAAGCTCTGAGAGAAGAAGATGGAGAAATGTAAGAACGTGTGTAATACACTTGTAAAATACTCACTAATATTATACATGGACACATATATATGGAGATACAGATGATACAGAAGAGCAGACTAGACAGGGCTAGACACAGTCACCCAAACATGATTTACAGACTCTTCTAGAAAGTTGTAAAAAAAGATGCTCTGTCTTCCACAGTCAGCAGACCCCTAAGTAAGAATATTGCTCCCTGCATCCAGCTGGCTTTGGGGGAACTCTCTCTTGTTCCTTCCTCTCTAAACTTCTTGGTTGTGTTTTTTTTCCCCTCCTTTAAAATTTGCTGAAAAAGTAGGGTGTGGTAGTTAGTACATGCCTTTAATCCTAGCACCCAGGAGGCAGAAACAGGGGGATCTCTGTAAGATGAGGGCCAGCCTGGTTTCTATAGTGAGTTCCAGGCCACCTGAGGCTACAGGGAGATCCTGTCTCAAAAAAACAACAAAAAGATACTACTACTAGTATTACTACTAATAATGCTAATAATAATTGATAATGAAATTGCTACAAACAAACATGCCAGTTCTCACAGTTCCTAAGCACTTACTATCATGGCAGTCCACCACCAGGCCACCACAGGCAGAAAGACAAACCACCAGGATATAGTACTGTAAGATTGGCCGTCAGTACTATCCAGGAAAGCAACTCCATCTGCTTTCCCTAATTACAATCCAGAAAGTATGCGGAGCAAACAGTGCATAGAGAGAAAATCAAAGAGAACTCCGGAGCCTAGGGGAGTGCAGCACCCACTCCACAACAGAGTGGATGCTTCAGCTCCCAACAAGAGGACCAAGAAAACGGGGCCAAATCTCACCTCCCAGAGCTCCTTCTTGGACAGAAGCATGGTGCCCCACAGCAGGAGACACCATACCCGCCTAGTCATGTGTAACCCTAGCCTTCCCACCGTTCTTCTCTTCCCAAACTTATTTTTTATTATTACTTTTCCCGAAGGCATTACGAATGGGGTGAATGCGCAGTCTTTTACTTTTAAAGCAATTATTTATCTCTGCCTTTTCTCTTACTGTGAAAGGGCCTTAAGGCAAAA
This sequence comes from Rhizomys pruinosus, assembly GCA_009823505.1. Taxonomy (NCBI): domain Eukaryota; kingdom Metazoa; phylum Chordata; class Mammalia; order Rodentia; family Spalacidae; genus Rhizomys; species Rhizomys pruinosus. The sequence goes on from VZQC01007120.1 coordinate 225,768, forward strand.
CTGCTTAATGGAAAAGAAATGATTAACAACCTTAATTTGTGCTTCTGAAATTCTAACTCCAAATATTTGTCTACTTCAACTTTCTAACAGAATCAAATGGCCTTGCACTGGAGCTGATAAGAGACTGAGTAAGTTGGGCTGAGAAAGGTGGCACAGATGAAAAAAACCAAATATTCTACTTGCAAGGATCAGGATTAAGAAAAGATCACAGGGCCGGAGAGATGGCTCCATGGTTAAGAGCATGGCTGCTCTTACAGAAGACTTGGGTATGATTCCCAGCACCCACATGGTCACTAACAGCCATCTGTAACTCCAGTTCTAGGGGATGCAACACCCATTTCTGAACCTCCATGGACATTACATGACAAAGGTGCATTTATATGTATGTGTATATTGCAGGCAATATATGTATGTGTATATTGCAGGCAATATACACACACATATAAAAAATAAATTTCTTTTTAAAAAAGAAGAAGCAGAGACAGGCGAATCTCTATAAGTTCAAGGCCAGCCTGGTCTATAGAGTGAGTTCCAGGCCAAATGGGGCTATAGGGAGACCCTGTCTCAAAAAAATACAAAAGAGATCAAGTGCGGAAACCCCTTTAAGCAGCCTGCTGATTTCCTCATCCAGATTCCTGGACAGAACATTGTCCCCCTCCCATGAAAATACCAAGATGAGAGCGAATTGAAATAGAGACAACATCATCAAATCTGGTACTCCCAAAATCTATTAGAAGCCAGCTGTGGAGGTTGAGGCACACAGAGTTCACGACTGAGCTTTCTCACCGTGTGGAGGCTTCTCATGTCTGGGCCTCTGGTTTCTCTTTCCTGCTCTAGGCACCTTTATATCATGGATGAACAATAGTAACATCAGTTGGAAATGATTTCCCTTCTGGTTGTTTTCAAGGATATATTTTTGTTATTGTTTTGTTGTTGTTTTCTTTTACACTTGGACTCTTTCACAGCTTGTCCTACCTTGTCAAGTTGTGGGGGGATTCCAATTACCAGACAAGGGGGTGTTGGAAGATACTTTTAAGACAAACATGATTGGATCAGAAGGTGGGGGAGCAATTCATGTGAGATCAAAGAACACATGATAATTTACCAATATAAGGTACATTATGGACAGAAAATACAATAAGAATGTAAATGCTCTTAAGTTAACCAATAAATGTAAAATCAATATAAGGTTCATTATGGAAAGTACAATAAGAATGTAAAATCTCTTACCAATCAATGTAAATACCTGTCCTCACAAGCCTGTGTTCGTGTCTAGTAAATCTTGACAAGGTGTCTATAAAGTTAAATAGAAAAGAATGGCGAGGAACTTTTAGAAATATGAATATTAATGAGATGCTTCCCCTCCCAAATATGAAAACAGACTGCAAGTTTACAGTAATAAAATCTCTATGACACAAATGTAGGGCCACACAGATGAATGGAGAGAACAGATTGTTTGGAATTCGAATTACATGTAAGTGTATAATTTTTAAAGAGCAAGGAAGATTCCATCTAGAAATTTCCATTCCATTTTGTGGTAGGCAGCATAATAGCTCCCAATGTCCACATTTACATGACCAAGGGACTTTGGAGATGTGAATAACACCTTGAGTCTCAGAATAGTGAGAAGACCCTAAGTTATCCAAGTGAACCCAATTGATCACCTAAGACCTTAAAAGTAGATGTTTGCTAGCTTGAGTCAGGGCTAGGCTAGGGTCATGGGGATGAGATGATGCTGGTATTGAGGGCATGAGGTAGAGAATGGGGGTGATGTCCAAAACCTAGAGGACAGGAAGAAAGCAGAGCCTGACCTATAAGCCGAAAGAATGAGGGCAGCCTTGCCAACATCATGGTTTCAGTCCAGGAAAGCCATGTTGGGCTTCTTGGTTTCTATGGAACTGCTATGTGTGCCTCATGGTTATTTAAGCCTAAAAGTTTCTTGGTAATTTGTTACAATGACAAGACAAAGCTAATGTCTTTGCAGAAGTAAGAGTCTTACTTCAAATTACACTTAAATAAATTCCAGAATAATAAATGAGCCAAATACAACCAAACATTTGGTTAGAAAGGATCCAGAAGTCATTTATGTCAGTCCCAGCAAGAAAGAGAGCTGGGAGGGTTAGGAAGGGTTCTTATGCAACATTGCCTGATAGTAATGTCATAAGACTCTGCTAGAATCCTAACAGCTCTACAAAAGCCACCGCTACCTCACACAAAAAGTACTTTTGCTTTGCCCAGCTTGGTAATGCACACTTTTAACACAGTACTCAGGAGGCAGCGGCGGCAAACAGATCTCTATGAGACAGAGGCCCCTCTGGTCTCTATAAAGAGTTCCAGGCCAGCTGAGACTACAGGGAGACCTTGTCACAAAAATACAAAAAAAAAGTACTTTAGTACTTTTACATGGACATCCGCCCAGGAACTGTTCAACCTCAGATTAAAGTCATTGTTATTATTAACCATGTGACCAAAACATTCGTTTCAAAGTATCATATGCATTCCTCCTGAGTTTTGTTTTTAGAAACATTCTCTTACAGGGCCTCATTGAATACATTAATACACAAACACACCACACACACACACACACACACACACACACACACACACAAAAGATAGGTAAGACAGGTTAGAGAGAAAAAGCTTTAGTAGAACATGTATGTCCTGAGTGAGGAAAGCCCTCTGTAAGCAACACAAAATCCAGAAGGAATAAAGCAAAAAGAGGGATTAATTTGACTTCAGAAAATTAAAAATCTTCTGAAGTACAAAAAAATTAGAAGCAAATAGATTTCTTATATATGTGATCATCAAGGCGATCCCAGCTTCACACATAATCAAGTATTAGGACAAACAAGAAAGGTAGTACTGACAGGATAAGATGGATTGACACAATGTAAAGCCAGGTAGTTCTCAAGATGGGAACAAAACAGATTGTGAAAGCAGTAATGGAGAGACCTATAGACCCAGATGATGCACAGACTTTTCAAAGATTGACAGCAGTCTTTTTCTTCTCTCTCTTGCCCCCAGTATTGGGGACCAAACATGATCCTAGTGCATGCTACCCAAGCATTCTAGCACTAAACTACATCTGCAGCATCCACCTCTCCTTTTTACTTTAAAACAAAGTCTCACTGTGTAGCCCAGGCTGCTCATAGTAATCCCCCTGTCTCAGTTGCTATACCCAGTTGATTTAACAATTATTGATTGAACATGACATTTGGATTTTTCTTCCATGGTATATAAATATATGAAATTGAAAATAAAACAAAATGAAGCTAATCCTTTCTGTGTATACCTTATGCTATGGTTGACTAAACCTTGCAATTTTTCTTTCCCTTACTAGACAAGATAAGCATGAACACCCACGCAGACATATGTACACATACACATCAGAGCAGCTGAGCCAGGCTGGAGACACTACACCCCATAAGAAGTCAGTTGCTTCTGGGTGTGCTGGTGCACAATAAAGAGAGATTGCATAACCCCCCCTCTCATAGAGAGTTATATCACCCTACACCCTCACCTCCCCATCCAGGCTTATTGGCCATATCAGAGTGATGTTAGCCCCTGTGGTGGTTTGAAAGAGAGTGTGTCCTCCATAGGCTTTAAGTATTCAGACATTTTGTCCCCAGTTTGTGGCACTGTTCTGGAAGGTCTTAGAAGGTGTGGCCATGCTGGAGGAAGTATGTCATTGGGACCCGGCTTAGTGAGTTTAACAAGCCTTGCAGTCTCTCTCTCTCTCTCTCTCTCTCTCTCTCTCTCTCTCTCTCTCTCGACTTCTTGTACTCATTGTGAGATGTGAACCTTAGCTTTCTGCTCCAGCCCCAGCCACCATGCCTCCTGGCCACAATGGACTCTAATTCCCTGGAATCATAAGCTCAAATAAACTCTTCCTTTTATAAGTTCCCTTGGTCATGGTGGTTTTATCACAGCAACAGAAAAGTGACTAATACAACCCCTGTTTCAAAATATGGCCCTAGAATATACCGCGTCCAGCCACAAAGCAATTCCTGTTCTACAAACAAGTCCTTCTGCCAAAAGAGGCCCTTATTTGAACACTCCTACTCAACTCCAATAACTCTACTTCTGCATCTGAACATAAACTCATCTGCTGATTTGATCAATGTGGCTGTGGTGTTGATTCCTGCTGGTCAGCTGGCCACCTCTCATTGGCTATGATAAAAATCAATATGAATTGTCACAGTTGGTTGCTGCCTTTCCACCTACTATTCCTAACACACATGTTTTATCTGAACACCTTGAAGGCAAAGGCAGGCAGATGTCTATGAGATGGAGTACATACTGGTCTACATAGTAAGTCTCAGGCCAGCTGTAAGGACTACAGGGAGACCTGTCTAAAAAAAATAATAAAAGGAATCAAACCCTTCTTGCCAGAATCTGCCATTTCTAGAAACCCAGACAAGTCCACCCACACTCGTGGATATAGAAGAACACCCTAGAGAGTGCTCCCACCAAGTTCTCTCAGCCCTGGACTCTGCCACTGTGAATCCCACCCCCTCCCTACACTGATGATAACACTGGGATTATCTCCTTTATCCATCCTTAAAGAGTTTTGAGGGAATTTTATGGAAAGAAGAAATGCACAGTGGGAGGCTAACCAAAGGTAAACATAAGGCCCTGCCCTCCACCCACGTAACCCACAGCAGAGAGAAACAGGAATCCTAAAAGTACATTTTGTGTCAGAATAACAGACACATCATTTTGGGATAAGGCTGAGACCTTGCTACTGCTGCCAGAGAGAAGAGACAGGAGCGTAAAGCAGCTGATGCCAAGTTAGTCACAGTAAGATGTCAAAACCTAGCCACGGTGGTGCTGTATGCCTTTAATCCTATCACTTGGGAGGCAGAGACAGGCGGATCTTTGTGAGTTCAAGGCCAGTCTGGTCTACAGAGCGAGTTCCAGGACAGCTGGGGCTCCAGGGAGACCCTGTCTTGAAAAAAAAACAAAAACAAAAAAAGATGTCAAAACCTGAAAATCTTCAAATGCTCACTGATATGGGTATGGCTGAATAAGCTATTACTCTCTCCATCCTATTGGGAGAGAGAGAGAGAGAGAGAGAGAGAGAGAGAGAGAGAGAGAGAGAGAGAGAGAGAGAGAGAGAGAGAGAGAGAGAGAGATATTGAGCAGAGATGCTTCCTTCATCCCCCCACACAGGGAGGAAGACACCTTCTGCTGGTAAAGCCAAACTCAAGTGCAAGAATGCAGTTGCTTCAAGGTCTGTTGTTCTAAGCATTCCTTGCTCAGGAGCACCAAGAACTCCCCAAAATGAATTATGAAACATGATGATTTTTAGGTGTCTGCCTTAAATATATTATTGGTCAGATTATTTCATTTTGAGGAGTTAAGGAGGAAGAATTCTCAAAAATGAGCAGAAAATGTGCCTGGCACTTAGGAAGTACAACTCACTGGTTTTCCAGGCACATAATGTTGGCTGATTTATTTTCTCTAAACCTGTTTTATGGATTTCCTCAGAGGACAAAGGTGAATATATATAACATTTCCAACATTTTCAATGATGCCTTGACAAACATCTATTGTCTTCTCTTTCTTAGAAAATCTCTCTCTCTCTCTCTCTCTCTCTCTCTCTCTCATCAGTGCACTAGTTCTCCACCTGGTTTGGTAAAATAATACACAGGCAGACTCCTTTGTTTATAGATTATCACAATTTTTGTGCTGAATGGTGGCAGATCAGAATATTTGCAACAAAGCCTCAAATATTTACTCTGGCCCTTTAAGAAAAACTCCCTGGACCGTGTAATGGTTTTCATCTCTTCTACCTGCTCTCCTGTGTCAGAAAACTATTAGAGGGATAAGGAAGGAATATTAGTACTAATTACTCATTGCATTTGTGATTAAGGGCTTTCTTTATACCTCCATTGCTAATTATACTTGCAACTTCTTCTAAATCTTTTTCTACAGAAAAGAGCTGCATAGATGATCAGAAGCTGAATTTAAATGTGTTCCATATTTCACACATCTTTTATAAGACGAAAGACCCAGATTCTTTCAGCACATTCCTAAAAGGGAAGCTTAAGTTAAGGATACTTATCTAGTGGGATCCGGTCACTGCAAGTGGCAGAACTCACAGCTAACCCTGGTGGAGATCACCCCAGCCTGGCTCACCTCTCTTGTCAGACACCTCTCTTCTAGACACACTTATCTTGTCTAGAAGAAGGGTTATGCAGTGTCTCCAAGGATCCTAATTCTCATCCTTCATCCCTATGGGTTTGGTCTTTCTGTTCAAATTTGCCATTGCTTCAAGATGCCTTTCAGACAACCACTGCCAGAGGCAGGTAGTGAGGTTGGAGCAGAGTGAGTGAGGGGCAGAAAGATGTCGCCCCTTTTTTTTCCTAATGCATGGAATAAGGAGAGACTGTCCACCTAGAAATTCTACAGATTTCCTAGTTACTTGCCATTCTTCCTAGTTACGTGTCATTGGTCAAACTGGATTGCATGTACCCTCTTAGCGGCCCAGAATGCTGGGGAATGGATATCTATGTTATATGTTCCTTTGCTTTTTACCATGTCATTTGTGTTATTTGTATTAATGCCTATTGTGCCAAATTAGTGTTCCCAGCCATTCTTCCTAGTTACTTGTCATTGGTCAAACTGGATTGCATGTACTCTCTTAGCTGCCCAGAATGCTGGGGAATGGATATCTATGTTATATATTCCTTTGCTTTTGGCCTCTACAGATGAGCAAGCTGAAAGGACCTTTGGGTTGCCTTTTGAGAAACCAATCAGTGCCTAGAGTGCAGTGGCTGCAGCCCAGGACAGGACATCATCATCCAGGTGGGTGGGCCCTGCATCCAGGCTTCCTCCTTCTTTCTAGCTGGGCTCTACCACCTGCTCCTGCCATCTCTTTTTTTTTTAATTTTATTTATTTTTGATGTGTATGAATGTATTGTCTGCTTGTAGGTCTGTGCACCCGTGTCATGCAATGCCGCAGAGGTCAGAAGAGGGTCTCGGATTCCCCTGGACCTGGAGTTCTCCTGGAATTGGAGTTACAGACAGTTCTCAGCCGCCATGTGGGTGCTGGGGATTGAACCCAGGTCCTCTGCAAGAGCAGTCGGCGCTCTTAACCACTAGGCCATCTCTCCAGCCCCTCCTGCCATCTCTACCTGGGAACTGAAGCCCTTGGGGAGGATTGGTCGTTGGACTGAACCTTCAACTCCTCTGTTTTGTCCACTGCAGCTTTTGATATTCTGAGATGGAATGGGCAAGCCACACCTTGAGAACCTTGTTCAAGGAGAATTTCAAAGATAATGTCCTAAATAGTCAATCCGGTCCAAGTGGGTGGAGCTTGGACAGCCTCTTCATGCTTTCTACATCAATTTCCCTAAAATGAGAGAGGTCCTCACCAAATAGTGAAGTCCAAAACAAAGAGTTCCTGCTGCCAGCTGTCCAGCAAAGAAGTAGAAATACCCTGCTCTGCTCGACCAATATTCTCCTGTTCCTTTGCTCCAGGCTTTCTAATGATGTGACAGAGCGAATGATTCTCCTTCCCTTTGAATTTTCATTTTTTTTTTAATTTTTTTATTGAAGTTTACCCTCCTACCATGTCATTTGTGTTATTTGGATTAAAGCCTATTGTGCCAAATTAGTGTTCCCAGTCATTCTTCACTGCAAATTCATCCACTGATCCCTAGTCAGCCTAGTCAGAGTCCCTCACTTCAACAAGACCACTTCAACAAGACCACTTCTTCCTCACCCAACAGTAATCAGCTGCCAATATTTCTTCAGCTAAGAATGGGTTCTGTACTGTCGGGCATGGTGGTGCAGGCCTTTAATCCCAGCACTTGGGAGGCAGAGGCATGTGGATCTCTCTGAGTTCAAGGCCAGCCTGGTCTACATCACGAGCTCCAAGCCAGCTGGGACTAAAGGGAAACGCTGTCTTAAAAATACCCCCCCAAAAAAGATTAGGTTCTGCTGTCCATTTCTCCAGTTCCCAGATTGGGCTTTTATCTAGTTGACTTTGCATGGGTCTTGTGCATGCTGATTCTGTTGCTGTAGGTTCACATGAGCAGGGACCCAGGAGTGAGTAGGATTCTGTTTCTTTTTTTGAGACAGGCTCTCTCTGTAGCCCCAGCTGGCCTAGAACTCACTATGTAAACCAGGCTGGCCTTGAACTCACAGAGATCCATCTGCCTCTGCCTCCCGAGTGCTGGGATTAAAGGCGTGCACCACCATACCAGGCTTGGATTCTGTTTCTTTTATGGTCTTGCATCACCTCCCTGGCTCTTACAATCTTTCTGCCCCATCTTCTGCAATGGTCCCTGAGCCTTAGGTGAGTGAAGCTTAATATAGGAGACCTATCCATGGACCCACACTCAGTAGACTCCTAATCTCTCCACAGTTTGGCAATTGATGACCTTTTGAGTTCCTGGCCCTCTGTTTCATGAGGGAGCTTCCTTAATGAGAGTGAAGAGATTCATTACAGTGCTCTTGGCCCCTTGGCTATGATGTATAAGCCTTAGGTGTAGAGGCTGCATTGTAGAGGCTGCATTATATATGCCCCACTTAGGCTTGAGCAATTCACAGACAATGTGTGTGTGTGTGAGACCAGTTGTGGTACTCTGTAATAGTTTTCATCTGGTGCAAAAGAAACTTCTTTGATGAGTGGAGTCTGAGATATTTGTCAGGGATGTAAGGATACATGTTTTGCACTTAGTAAGGACTCAAATTAGTCTAGGGAGGTGATAGCCTTGGAGAATTCTCTAAGACCTATGGTCTCTCCACCCATGTGTATTTGGCTGTGTTTACATTACCACACAAGAGTTTCCTCCCATTAAGTGGGCTTTAACTCCAATTAGTTAGCTACTGTTTACTCCCAAGATAAAAGTACCAATTCTCAGCCAGGCGTGGTGGCACACGCCTTTAATCCTAGCACTTGGGAGGCAGAGGATCTCTGTGAGATTGAGTCCAGCCTGGTTTATAGTGAGCTCCAGGCCAGCCTTGTCTACAGTGGAGTTCCAGGACAGCTGGAGCTACAGGGAAACCCTTCTCGAAAACACCAAATAAAAAAGTACCAAGTCTCGGGCTGGAGAGATGGCGCCAGCGCGTTTAAGAGCACCAACCTGTTCTTGCAGAGGACCCAGGTTCGATTCCCAGCACCCATATGGCTGTAAGCAGAACCCTCTTTAAACTCCAGTTCCAGGGGAGACTCACGCCTCTTCTGACCTCCATGGCATTTATACAACAGGAGTGCACCAACTACTGCAGAGGATAACTCATACACATAAAAAATTAATAAATTTTTTTAAAAGTGCAGTTCTGCACAATGTCATATGTTGTACCAGACTTTGATGTATTTGCTCTTAAAGCTGGTCTTGGGCCATTGATTGCTGTTCTTCTTCTACAGCTTGCCTAGTGCTCTCCAAAACTAGACTAACTAGAGTAGCTTCAGGGGATGGTCTTCCAGGTCAGTTCCAGCTCCATTGCCCCAACCTAATCTCCAAAGCATGCCTGTTTTTCTACAATAGAATCACACCTTGAAGCTCTGAGAGGCAATCAAGGGTTGTGGCAACAGGCTGGTAATTTTGGGACCTCTTGGATTACCACCGGCCAACAACTCAAAAGGAAAGTTTCTCCTTCTATCACTGTTTCTTGTGTTGTGGCCCATAGTCAACACACAAGGAGTCAGGTAGAGATATTGTGTATATAATTTGTCAATGATTGTTAGACTAATAGGATTTCCTCGGGTTTCTTACACGATCTAGCCATTATTTATCTCTCTCTCTTCTCCCTCTCCCTGTCTAGCTCTCCCTCCATGTCTTCCCCATTTAAAGTGTCCCTTTTTTCCATTTCTCTTTGATAATACCAGTCTACTGTGGTCTGACCTCTCTTGGGCTCCTTCTTTCCCATTATCCCCAAATTGCTTCTATGACCCTGTCTCTCCCCTCTCATTTAAAGGCTCTCAATTTGGGCTGGAGATATGCCTAGCTGTTAGAGCACCACCACTCTTACAGAGGACCCGGTTCGATGCCCAGCACCCCATGGCGGACCAGAACCATCTGAAACTCCAATTCCAGGAGAACTCCAGTTCCAGGGGAATCCGACACCCTTTCTGGACCTCCACGGCATTGCACGACAACGGGTGCACACCACTTGCATGCAGACAGCACATTTCATACACATACAGAATAAAAATAAAAAAATAAAAAATAATAAATAAAGTGGCTCTCAATTTATCCTTTCATCCCTTAGTAATACCTGTCTTCTTAGACTTCCTTCTCGGGTTCCCTCTTTCCCTTTACCCTTCCTGGTTCCTTTCCATTTTCCCGGTTCCTGCAGTTACATAAGGATTATACTCACATATCAAGGATTTGTGCTAGGATCTACAAATGAGGGAGAAAATACATCATTATTTTTCTAAGTCAGTGTTAGTTCACGTGGTATAAAATTTCTTAGTTCCATCCATTTACCTACAAATTTCTCTGACTTTACCTTTCTTTACCACGAGTAAAACTCCATTCTGAAATGTACTCATTTTCATTATCCACTCATCCGTTGAGGGACCATTAGGTTGCTTCCATCTCTTGCTATCTGTGAAAAGAGCAGCAACAAACCTGATGTACAAGATTCTCTACATGATGAATCCTTTGGGTATATAACATGGAATGGTAGACGGTCAAATAGTCAGGTTCATTTTTAGCTTTTAGAGTTTTTCACATTGTTTTCCATAGGGTTGCATGAGCTTGCCATTCACAAGCAGGAATGAGCATTCCCCTTTCCCAAATCCTCTCCCAGCACTTGAGTATCATTTGTTCTCTTCTCTTTTGGGTTTTTTTTTTTTTTTTGAGACAAGGGTTTCCTAATATAGAATTCGCTCTATGGACCAGGCTGGCCTTGAACTCACAAAGATCCGCCGCCCTGACTTCCCAAGTGCTAGTATTAAAGGTGTGCACCACCACGCCCAGCTTCATTTGTCTCTTGATCATAGCCAGTCTTTACTTGGATAATGAAATGTTAAATGTTTTCATTATTGGATTTCCCTAAGTTACTAACAATTTTGAACCCTTTTAAGATATTTTTACCCATCTTTATTTCTTCTTTTGGAGAGCTACTCTGTTAGATCCTTAGCTCATCTTTTAATTTGGTCACTTGTTTTCTTGAGTCTTTTTTTTTTCAGTTTTTCTATATTCTGGATGTTAAATCTACTGTGAGATGTGTGTGCTGGTGAAGTTTTCTCCCACTCTGCTGGGTTTTCTCTTCACTTCCTGGTTGTTTCTTTTGCCTAGAACATAGCATTTCAGTTTTAATGAGGTTCCAACTGGGTGTTGTATTGACCGTAATTTCCTGAGTCGACGAATTCCAATTTAGAAAGTCCTTTCTTACATCTATACCTTGATAATATACTGCCAATGTTTTTTCTAAAAGTTCAGAGTGTCAGGCTCCAATCTGAGAGCTTTGATCCCGATTTAGAGTTGACTTTTGTGCAAAGTTGAAGATAGGGGTCTGTTTCATTCGTTTAGCAGGTGAAAAACCAGGTTTTGCCAGCATCTGTTTGGCTAAGAGATGCGTGCCTTTTTCCATCTCGTGGTTTCTTGGTCCATTGTCAAATATCAAAGTGTCCGGAAATCGCATGTGACTGGAGGTTGGGTCTTTCCCACTGTTCTTATGACTAATAGTTCTGTAATAGAATTGTGGCAAATCTGGTGACAATAATCCCCCCTTCCCCCAGGGCCCCTGCATTGCTCTTTGGGCTCAGGTTTGCTTTGGCTATCCAGGATCTTTTGTGTTTCCAGATGAATTTTAGATATTTTCTAATTCCTGTGAAGAATGTCGTGGGATTGGGGATATGGGATGCTTTTGAATCTAACATCCTTTTGGTAGGATGGGTCCATTTCACATAACAATTTTCTTGCAATTCATGTCATGTGGAGGGTCCTTCCATCTTCTCAGGTCATCCTGGCCGATTTTCTTTAAAGATTGTAAAAATTTTCATTGTAAGATTTTAGTATCTTTGTCAGTGTATAAGTTCCAAGACTTTTTATTTGTTTGAGGCTATTGTGAATGGACGGGTTTTCCCATGATCTTCTCCAAGTTCTGTATGGTACATAAAAGGCTACTGGACCTTTGTAAATTAGTCTTGTAACCTGGCACTCTTATGAAAGTATTATCTTTTCTAGACATTTTCTGGTTATAATATTTGAACATCCTCTAGGTATCAATCTAGTCTATCTAAAAAAAAATGATAATTTGAGCCTCTTCTTTTCCAATTAGTACTTTTTAATTTTCTTCTCTTGTCTATTGCCATAGCAAGATTCAAACCTATATTGAAAAAGTAGATAGAGATAGTGGACAGTCTGTGCCAGGTTCCGTTTTAGTGAATGCTTCCATGCCCTTTCTTTCTCCATTTAGAATGATGTGTGACTTTGGATTTGCGTGGATAATAGTTTTAATTATTGTTGAACATACATTCCCTCCAGTCCATTCCCTCTCTAGCTTTTAACATAAATGCTGCTTGATATTTTTTCAAAGGCCTTTTCGCATCTTTTATGAGATGACCATGTGATTTTTGTCTTGAGTCCATTTGTATGATTTATGCTATATGATTGACTTTCATATATTGAGCCATCCCTGCATGCTCTGGAATAAAGCCAAACTTGATCATGGTGGATATGACTTTTTTGGAAGTGTGCTCTGATGCAGTTTGCAATTATTTTTGAGGAATTTTGCATAATATTCATTAAGAATATGGAGGATAATATAGTTTTTCTTTTGTGGTTGTATCTTTACCACTGGTTTTGGAATTAGAGTGACATTGGGTATCATCATTGAAGGAATTTGGTGGGGGGAGGCTGTCCCTTTTATCTATCTTTTTTTTTTTTTTTGGTTGTTTTTGAGCCGGTCTCCCTGTAGTCTGCAGCTGGTCCTGGCAACTCATCATAAGAACCAGGCTGCCTTGACTCAACAGGATCCTCCTGCTGTTCCTCCACAAGTGCAGGATTAACTATGTGCACCCTTTCTTGTTTATTTTTTTGATTTTTTTTTTAATTTTTTTGGGCTTTTTTTTTTTTGCGCCAGGTGGCTGGCTTTCCTGTAGTGCCCAGGCTGGCTCTGCATAATTCCACACCTCTGATCTGTTGCTCTGCTCTCAAGTGCTAGGATTAACAGTCATGCACCACCATGACCACAGCTTTTGAATAATTTAAGTAATATTGGTAGACTTTTAATAGTCTGTTAAAATTTTGCTATAAATCCATTGTGTTCTGGGCTTTTTTTTTTTTTTTTGTTTGGAATATTGTGTTAGTTTTCAACTTGTCCTATCATGTTACAGCGTCTATTAAGAAGCTGTTTGATATCACTCTTGGTTAAGCTTTGGTGACTTCATCCTATATGTCAGGTTCATCAGTATTCCGTCTTTAGTTTTCAAATTAATAGAGTAAGGTTTTAAAAGTATTCCCTTAATCTCCCTTCTGGGTCTTTTTTTTTTTTGTGATTTTTTTCTTGCTTATTTTGTTTTTTTTTGAGTTGTTTTTTTTTTTTTCTTTCTTTTGGTTAACCTTGGCTACAGGATCTGTCCTTTCAAAGAGCCAGCTCTTGAATCTCATATTGCTTTTTTTGTATGCTTTGTCTTTGGTTTTTTTGTGGAGACTACATCAGCTATGCTTGCCAGTTCACTTCAGCTACACTACTCAGGGTCACACACATGGCCAAGGGTCTGGCCCTGCCCCAAAAGGAACGCAACGAACATGGTCCTAGGTGTGTGAGCGGGCAGGGCAAGGTGTGCAGTGGCACGGTTGGAGGCACTTCTGGTTGTCCTGAGAAACTGAGTACATTTACTTTATCCACAAGCAGGCTACTGCAAGCAAAATTAAATTTCATCTTTCAGTAGTAAATCATCACCAGAATTCCTGGCTGTTATTTTTTATATTATTTGTATTGCGCGCATACAGGCTAAAGGCCTGCATTTCGTTTTGGGTGGCCAGTGGGTTGGAAAAAAGGTTACCCTTTGGGGCCACATCATCGGGGTATGCGTGTTGTGATGAGGGCATTGGCTGACCCCAGGGAGGCCAAAACCATCAGCCTGAATATCCTGTCCAGGGTCCAGCAGTGCTCTGGGTCGGTAGGGAAATCAAGACTCAAAAAGGGACAGACGTCTCGCTGGTCCACTAAGGAGCCGTGAGTTGGAAGCTACCCAAGCCACGCTACGGGTTAGCGATGAAGTAACCAAAGCGCCTCCTGTGCCAGGAGTCAGCTCCCCACAGTGTCCCCAAATGGTACCGTTGTTGCCCATTGCCCCTTACGCAGGGTTCATTTCAATGGTCCCTGTCGCCTTAAAGAAAGCTTCCTACAGGTTCTGGTTCCATAAATTCTGTTGATTTGTTCTTTCTTATTGTCTGCTGGGTTTGGGTTTCATTTGTTGTTGCCCTTACTGTCAAGTGTCTGTAGTTTCAATGTAATGTTACTTATTTGTGTCTTTCTGAGTTTTNCATCTCCAGCCTGGGTATTTGGCTGTGTTTATAGTACCACATGTGATTTCCTTCCTATTTTAGTGAGCCTTAAGTCCAATTAGATAGCTGTTGATTACTCCCAAGATAAAAGTACCAATTCTCAGCCAGGCGTGGTGGCACACGCCTTTAATCCTAGCACTTGGGAGGCAGAGGCAGGCGGATCTTTGTGAGCTCAAGGCCAGCCTGGTCTACAGTGTGAGTTCCAGGACAGCTGGAGCTACAGGGAAACCCTGTCTCGAAAACACCAAATAAAAAAGTACCAAGTCTCGGGGCTGGAGAGATGGCTCAGCGGTTAAGAGCACCAACTGTTCTTGCAGAGGACCCAGGTTCGATTCCCAGCACCCATATGGCTGCTAAGAACCATCTTTAACTCCAGTTCCAGGGGAATCCGACGCCCTCTTCTGACCTCCATGGCATTATACAACAGGAGTGCACCAACCTACATGCAGAGGATACACTCATACACATAAAAAATAATAAATTTTTTTAAAAAGTGCCAGTTCTGCACTAATGTCATATGTTGTACCAGACTTTGATGTATTTGCTCTTAAAGCTGGTCTTGGGCCATTGATTGCTGTTCTTCCTTAACAGCTTGCATAGTGCTCTCCAAAACTAGACTAACTAGAGCTAGCCTTCAGGGGAGGTGGCTTCCAGGTCAGTTCCAGCTCCATTGCTCCAAACCTAATCTCCAAAGCATGCCTGTTTTCTACAATAGAATCACACCTTGAAGCTCTGAGAGGCAATCAAGGGCTTGTGGCAACAGCCTGTGTAATTTGGGAGCCTCTTGGATTACCCCGGCCAACAACTCAAAGGAAAGTTTCTCCTGTCTATCACTGTTTCTTGTTGTGTGGCCCATAGCAACACACAAGGAGTCAGGTAGAGATATTGTGTATATAATCTGTCATTCGATTGTTAGACTAATAGGATTTCCTCGGGTTTCTTACACGATCTAGCCATTATTTATCTCTCTTCTCTCCCTCTCCCTGTCTAGCTCTCCCTCCATGTCTTCCCCATTTAAAGTGTCCCTATTTTTCCTATTTCTCCTTTGATAATACCAGTCTACTGTGGTCTGACCTCTCTTGAGCTCCTTCTTTCCCATTATCCCCAAATTTGCTTCTATGACCCTGTCTCTCCCCTCTCATTTAAAGGCTCTCAATTTGGGCTGGAGATATGGCCTAGCGGTTAAGAGCACCGACCACTCTTACAGAGGACCCGGGTTCGATGCCCAGCACCCACATGGCGGCCAAGAACCATCTGAAACTCCAATTCCAGGAGAACTCCAGTTCCAGGGGAATCCGACACCCTCTTCTGACCTCCACGGCATTGCACGACACGGGTGCACACACTTGCATGCAGACAGCACATTCATACACATACAGAAATAAAAATTAAAAAAATAAAAAATAAATAAATAAAGGCTCTCAATTTATCCCTTTCTCCCTTAGTAATACCTGACTCTTATTAGACTTCCTTCTCGGGTTCCCTCTTTCCCTTTCCCTTCCTGGTTCCTTTCCATTTTCCAGGTTCCTGCAGTTACATAAGGATTTATACTCACATATAAGGATTTAGTGCTAGGATCTACAAATGAGGGAGAACATACATCATTATTTTTCTAAGTCAGTGTTAGTTCACGTGGTATAAAATTTTATAGTTCCATCCATTTACCTACAAATTTCATGACTTTACCTTTCTTTACCACTGAGTAAAACTCCATTCTGTAAATGTACTACATTTTCATTATCCACTCATCAGTTGAGGGACACTTAGGTTGCTTCCATCTCTTTGCTACTGTGAAAAGAGCAGCAACAAACATGAATATGCAAGGATCTCTGCAATAGAATGAATCCTTTGGGTATATGACAAGGAGTGGTAGAACCAGGTCAAATAGTAGGTTCATTTTAAGCTTTTAAGAGTTTTTCACATTGTTTTCCATAGGGGTTGCATGAGCTTGCAATTCCACAAGCAGTGAATGAGCATTCCCCTTTCCCAAATCCTCTCCCACATTGAGTATCATTTGTTCTCTTCTCTTTTGGGTTTTTTTTTTTTTTTTGAGACAAGGTTTCCCTATAGAATTCGCTCTATGGACCAGGCTGGCCTTGAACTCACAAAGATCCGCCTGCCTCTGCCTCCCAAGTGCTAGTATTAAAGGTGTGCACCACCACGCCCAGCTTCATTTGTTCTCTTGATCATAGCCAGTCTTACTTGGATAAATGAAATGTTAAATGGTTTTCATTTGGATTTCCCTAATTACTAACAATGTTGAACACTTTTTAAGATATTTCTTACCCATCTTTATTTCTTCTTTTGAGAGCTCTCTGTTCAGATCCTTAGCTCATCTTTTAATTGGGTCACTTGTTTTCTTGATTCTTTTTTTTTTTCAGTTCTTTATATATTCTGGATGTTAAATCTCTGTGAGATGTGTTGCTGGTGAAGATTTTCTCCAACTCTCTGGGTTTTATCTTCACTTCCTTGGTTGTTTCTTTTGCTCTACAGAAACTTTTTAGTTTAATGAGGTCCAACTTGTTGATTATTGACCTTAATTCCTGAGCAACTAATATCCAATTTAGAAAGTCCTTTCCTACATCTATACCTTATAATATACTGCCAATGTTTTCTTCTAACAGTTTCAGAGTGTCAGGCTTCACAATTGAGGTCTTTGATCCATTTAGAGTTGACTTTTGTGCAAAGTGAAAGATAAGGGTCTAGTTTCATTCTTTTGCAGGTGAAAAACCAGTTTTGCCAGCATCTGTTGCTAAAGATGCTGCCTTTCCTCCAGTGAGTGTTCTTGGTCCCTTTGTCAAATATCAAGTGTCTGAAATCGCATGTACTGGAGGTTGGGTCTTTCCACACTGTTCTTATGACTATAGTTCTGTAATAGAATTTGAAATCTGGTACAATAATCCCCCCTTCCCCAGGGCCCCTGCATTGCTCTTTGTGCTCAGGGTTGCTTTGGCTATCCAGGATCTTTTGTGTTTCCATATGAATTTTAGAATGAGTTTTCTAATTCTGTGAAGAATGTCGTGGGGATTGGGATTGGGATTGCTTTGAATCTATACATCACTTTTGGTAGGATGGTCATTTTCACAATAACAATTCTTGCAATTCATGAGCATGGGAGGTCCTTCCATCTTCTAGAGTCATCCTTGATCTTTCTTTAAAGATTTAAAATTTTCATTGTAGAGATCTTTAGTATCTTTGGTCAGGTTTATTCCAAGACTTTTTTTTTTGAGGCTATTGTGAATGAGAGGGTTTCCATGTACTCATTCTCCAATTGCTTGTTATTGGTACATATAAAGGCTACTGACCTTTGTAAATTAGTCTTGTAACCTGCCACTTTACTGAAAGTATTAATCATTTCTAGGAATTTTCTGGTATAATATTTGACATCTCTTAGGTATAATATAGTATCATCTACAAAAAAATGATAATTTGACCTCTTCTTTTCCAATTAGTACTTGTTTAATTTTCTTCTCTTGTCTTATTGCTCAAGCAAGAGTTTCAAGCACCATATTAAAAAGTAGTAGAGATAGTGGACAGTCTTGCCAGGTTCCTGATTTTAAGTGGAATGCTTCCAGGTTTTCTCCATTTAGAATGATGTTGGCTGTGGATTTGCTGTATATAGCTTTAATTATGTTGAAATATGTTCCCTCCAGTCCAATTCCCTCTAGGACTTTTAACATAAATGCATGCTGAATTTTATCAAAGGCCTTTTCTGCATCTTTTGAGATGACCATGTGATTTTTGTCTTTGAGTCCATTTGTATGATTTATGATATTGATTGACTTTCATATATTGAACCATCCCTGCATCTCTGGAATAAAGCCAACTTGATCATGGTGGATGACTTTTTTGATGTGTGCCTATATGCAGTTTGCAATTATTTTGAGAATTTTGGCATATATATTCATTAAGAATATGGATATATAGTTTTCTTTTTTGGTTGTATCTTTACCTGGTTTTGGAATTAGAGTGATACTGGCTTTGTAGAAGAAATTTGGGAGTTCTCCCTCTGTTTTTATCTTTTTCAATAACTTAAGTAATATTGGTTGTGTACTCTCTTTAAATGTATCCTTGATTTCTGCCATAAATCCATCTGAGCCTGGTCATTTTTAGTTAGGAGGTTTTGTATTACTGTTTCAATTTCCTTATATGTTATGGGTCTGTTTAAGCTGTTGATCTCTTCTTGGTTAAGCTTTGGTGATTCCCATGATTTCAGATATTCATCCAGTTCTTTTAGGTTTTCAAATTTAATAGAGTATAGGTTTTTAAAGTATTCCCTTATCATTCTGGGTCTTTTTGTTGTCTGTTGTGATGTTTCCCCCTTCATGTCTAATTTTGTTAATTTGGAGCTGTTCTTTCTTTTGGTTAACTGGGGTAAGGATCTGTCTTTTCAAAGAACCAGCTCTTGAACTCATTGATTTTTTTGTATTGTTTTCTTTGGTTTTTGTGGAGAAATCCAGCTTGAATTGCAGGCTAGCTTTCCAGCTAGCACACCTCAGGGTACCACATGGCCAAGGGTCTGGCCCTGCCCCAAGGAGGAGCAAGCAACATGGCCTAGGTGTGTGATGCTGGGTGGGGCAATGGTGTGCAGTGGCACAGAGTTGGAGGACTTATGGTTGTTCCTGAGAACTGACGTCATTTACTTTATAAAAGCAGGCTCTAGCAAGGAATAAATTTAAATTTCATAGTAACATCATCACAGAATTCCTGGCTGTTATTTTAATTAATTATTGAGAGCATACAGGCTAAAGGCCTGCATTTCGTTTGGGTGGCCAGTGGGTTGGAAAAAGGTTCCCCTTGTGGGCCACCAATCTGGGTAGCTGGTGTTGTGAGAGGGCATTGGCTGAAGGGAGGCCAACAGCCATCAGCCTGAAATTCCTGTCCAGTGTTCAGCAGTCTCTGGGTAGGTGGGAAGTCACACCAAAGAGTGGAACACGTGTCTCATGGGTCCAGGCTAAGGGCCTGAGTTGGAAGTACCATCCAAGCTGGGCTATGGGAATTAGCCAGCTGGCCTCTGTGCCAAGGAGTCAGCTCCCCACAGTGTCCACAAATCAGGCACTATGTTCCCATTCCCCCTAGCAGGGCCACATGGTCCCTGTTCAGCATTAAAAGAAAGCTTCCTACAGGTTCTGTTTCATTAATCTCTGCTCTGATTTTTGTTATTTCTTATTGTCTGCTGGGTTTGGGTTTCATTTGTTGTTGCCTTTCAAGTGTCTTGAGTTTCAATGTTAAGTTACTTATTTGTGCTCTTTCTGATTTTGAAGTGCCAACTTAGAGCTATAAATTTCCCCCTCTGGACTACTTTTAAAGTGTCCCAGATCCAAAAAGAAAAAAGAAAGCCAAGCTGGGTGTGGTGGCGCACACCTTTAATCCTAACACTCAGGAGGCAGAGGCAGGTGGGTCACTGTGAGTTCAAGGCCAGCCTGGTCTACATAGAAAGCTCCAGGCCAGCTGGGACTAAAGGGAGACCCTGTCTCAAAATTAATAAAAAATAAAATAAAATAAAATAAAATAAAGTGTCCCAGATGTTTTATTGTATTGTCTTGTCCTTTTTATTTAATTCCAGGAATACTTTTTTGAAAAAAATAGTGTTTTATTAACTACCACACTATTATAATACACTTTAAATGTACAATAAGTTAGCCTTTAAATTTGAGGTAGCCTTAAAGATAACAAATGAATAGAATTCCAACTTTTGAAATAGGTGAACTGCTGAAGTTATAGGTATACATTTAGGAAAATTGTACAGCTCTTGCAAAACCAGCAATAAAATTTTATTTTTTACATTTTTTTTTCTTTTTGAGACAGGATCTCCCTGTAGCTCTAGCTGTCCTTGAACTCACTATGCAGACCAGGCTGGCCTTGAACTCACAAAGATCTGCCTGCCTCTGCCTTACTGTACATTTTTAATGTACACACTCCCAGCCATATTGTACATTTTTAATTGAAAATATAAACAATAATTAAAAACATAAAGGAGATCTCTTGAGCCCAGCGGCAGGAAGAGGGGAAGACAGGTAGGAACTGGGTGCCTTGGCAAGCTGATTGCTGATCGTTTGGTCCTGCTGTCTTTGGTTTGATTGGCCTTTGTGGCTGTGAGGTTGGAGTTATCCCCCCAGCTGGGATTAAAGGTGTGGTCTTTGGCTTGATTAGATCTAGTGGCTGTGGGGGCGGAGTTATCCTCCCAGCCGGTATTAAAGGCACGCTTGTGTGACTCTTGAGATTTGAGATCTC
>VZQC01007120.1:251009-424415 GCA_009823505.1 Rhizomys pruinosus
AACAACAACAACAGAAAATACTGCATCAAAGAACTGACTGAAACAGTGAACTTCTGCTCAAAACAGTCAACGTCCCCATGGAAAATATTGAGAAAGACTAAGAGATGGAAAGCATGTTTGGCAGAATGCACGAGCTCTGACGGGGTGGGGGAATGAGCGGGAACACGGGTCTAGATTTGTTAAAAATAAATAAAAAAAAAAAAATGAAAAAAAATAAATAAATAAAAAGAAAATGCAGCATAATAAAAAACAAATTTTGCAATTAAATGTCCTGGATGCATATATATTTTCAGAGAATAAGCAAAAAAGGAAAATGGTTGATATTTAAATGCAGACTGACTACCTAGACAAAATAAACTTTAAAAATAACCATAAAACCTCTACTTTCTATGACTAATATCCATATGGTTGGAGTATCGTCACTATGGAGGTGATTTTGTTATGTTTGCATATGTTATACTTTACTGGCAATTTACATGATGGCTTTAAGGCCCTGGCAGACATGGTTTTTGGAAACAAGATTAGATAAAAATCACTGCTAAGATGCAATACATCTTATTATTTTCTTTTTTGGTCCTTCAAAATTCAGGAACAGGGATAATTTGCTATAACATTTTTCTTACCACCCAAATGCCTCAACCTACACATTTTAAACTTTTTTAGAACATTAGTTATATTGCTTAACTTCGTTATTGAAAGAATATTAACGAGACATTATTTTGGCAAATTAAATCTTGAACATGGCTTTTCGACAAGATTTTTAAAAAAGACTATCCCTTACATTCTGTGTTAACATATAGTTTTCAAAATCTTACAGGAGTAATGCTTAAAATATTGTACATAGTTAAATAAAATAATTAGCTTTAAAATGGCAAATTAATAAGCTAAGTAAAGCCTACACTATGTAACATTTGCTTAGAAACTTGATTTGTCAGTTATGCATAATAAAAATTCTAGTCATCAAGAAAATTACAAAATTTTTATCATAACATGACTTCTTTCACCCACCAGCTTTTTTATCTTACAATAGATAAATACTAATAGTTTCTCATTTTTACATTAAACCACACAGGATTGATGCATTTGGTTAGACTATCATTCACACTGTTAAATTCAATTTTCTCTTTATATAACTTGGTAAAATTTTATTTCTTCTAGACTCCAAAAGTACCTACAAAACCTATGCAATTTTACCAGGAATATCATACAAAGTAAGGCATTTCAGCATCATGTATAATCAAGTCACTGTCAATCCAAATTTTTTTGCACATCAATAAAAAGATATCTAAGAAATCAGGAATAATATTCTTCTCACTACTGCATAAAAGTAACCACAATAAATAAGTATTTGTGTAATATTTACTCCATTGTCTCATAACTGTGACAAGCTGTAAAGGGATTTCAGTGTTGGTAAAGATATCCTGATTGCTGGTGGCAGAATTAAGAGTTCCTATCCCTAAAACAGAACCTTGTTGAATATTTGCAAGGGTAAGTGTTGTTCTTCCTGCAGTAATCAAGGTATCATCTCTCCCAGCTTCCACAGAGCCTAGCCCTGTATTGCTAGAGTGAATAACTTTTTTTATTTTGATGTGTTTTAATATGAGGTGGTCACATCTCATAAAGTGTCTTGAACATTCTGGGCAAACAAATCTCATTTCACCTGTATGTGTTCTTCCATGCCTCTGTAATTCATCACGTCAATTAATTTTTTTACCACAGAATTACCAGGAATATTTTTATTTCTTCGATTAGTTTGTTTGTGTATTCTTTAAATTCGTTGAATTCTTTGATCATGTTTATGAGTGTTCTTTTAAATCCTGTGTCCTGGGTTATTTCTAGAGGATCTTCATTGTATAATTCTTCTATAGGACTGGTAGTGTTTAGTGGGGATGTATTTTGGGGGGTTTTCATATTATTTTTTCGTCGTGATTTTGGCACGTGGATTTCTTTTGTTGTTTGTGATTCTGGCATGAGACTCAAGCCTTCCTTTCTTGAGTTGAAGACTGACTTTGTATTCTTGATGTGCCTTGATTGTTTCCTTATTGGGTCTGAAAGACTTGTTGGTCTTGGGGCTGGAGAGACAGCCTAGCGGTTAAGAGCACCGACTGCTCTTGCAGAGAACCCGGGTTCGATCCCCAGCACCCACGTGGCGGCTAAGAACCGTCCGTAACTCCAATTCCAGGAGAACTCCAGTTCCAGGGGAATCTGAGACCCTCTTCTGACCTCCGCGGCATTGCATGACACGGGTGCACAAACCCGCATGCAGACAGTACATTCATACACATACAAAAATAAATAAAAATTTTTTAAAAAGACTTGTTGGTCTAGGCTTCAGGCTCTCTCTTTTGATTTTATATTGGAGGGACCAGATGGTTCTAGTCCACTACTCCGGAGCTCCTGCGGAGGCCCGAGTCAGGCATCAATCAGATAGTCTCAGGCTTCTTTCCAAGGTCTTACCCCCTACTAGCCAGCAGGCACAGTGCAATTTGGAAGACTTGCTAGGTAGAGGCTTGATTCTGGTGCAGAGGTCTGGGCCCCTACTAAAATCCAGAAAGGTCTAGTCTTGCTGCAGTGGGGTGGGGGGCTTCAGATGATCTCAAGGTCAAAGCTTGGGGGCAGCACAATTTGGGAGGCTCACCACCGAGTGGAGGCCAAATTCAGGCACTCTGACTGCCACTGGAAATGTCCGGACCCCTGTACCACGCAGAAGCTGGATTCAGGACTAAACTTTGATTGTAATTACAAACAGATTTTTATAATTTTGGCCAAAGTCTTCTGCAAGACTTATAAAGAAGTTACAGTCTCCCTAAGTAACCCTGGGAGACTGATTACAAGGATCCATCAGATGCCAAATCTGTGGAGGCTCAAGTCCCTTGAGTAGTGTATATAGAACCCATACACAATCCTCCCACGGACTTTAAATCACTTCTACTAATTTACATTATATGTAAATTGTTTTTATACTAGATTATTTAAGGATTAATGACAAGTCTGTATATATTCAGTAGGCATGCTTTATTTCCAGAATATTTTTCATTCTTCACTTGACTGAACTTGTAGATGCAGAAACCTGTAGAGAGAGCCAGCATTCCCAGCTCTGTAGCATGTGACCTTCAGTGTTGAAGGGACTTTCAGGGCCTGGAAGTGGCTCTCATGAGAAAGGTGAGGTCACTTCATAGAAACAAACTGGGTTTGCTGACCTGACCATGAGGTGCCAACTCTCATCTCACCCCTATTTGTAATTAAGGCCCCTGGTTTGGACCACTCAGGGTGGCCAGTCCTCAGCCTGAACACAGCTTCCCTGCCTTGTCAGCTGGGGCTCTCACTACTCTGAGATGAGCTGGGTCAGCCACACCTTGCAAAGGAACAATGCAAGTTTATTCAATGAACCCCTTTCCCTGTTCATTTTTTATGTTCAAAGCAATTTTTTATTTTGAACATTTACTAACATTCTGATGAAGTTTTATTGGCAGACCGTAGCCACAGGTGCATTTAGCAAACCAGGGCAAAGAAGAAGCAAGCAGGTTAGAACCTCTAACTACACTCTGCCAGATATTCCAGAACCATGACACGTTTGCCATGAAATCAAGACGAAGACCAACGAGCCTTGATTTACTCCATAGACTCAAAGAAACTCCTTCTGCCAGAGAGAACCAGACCTGCCTTTCTTCCAGCTGTGGTACCACAACCAAAGGAAAAGGCCCTCTCTACCTTTTTCCCATCAAGTAATCTAAGTCATTGTTAGTTTTTAATGAAACCATATAGTTCAAAAAGTACTACCTATCATTTACTGAGATCTTACCTTACGCTAGGGCTTTGCTTAACTCTTCATCAACATATGCTTAGAGAAAAGGAATTGGGGCATATGTGAAGGGGCTCAGTTTACTGCTTCTCTATTTATTTCTAAAGTTTACATTCTTTCCATAACCTGTGAAAGTAGTCTTTTAAATGCAGGGCTACAAGCCAGATGTGGTGGTACACACCTGTAATCCCCATTAGTTAGGAGCCTGAGGTAGAAGGATCATGAGTTTGAGGCTAGCCTGGACTATGTAGGGAGGTCCTGTCTCAAAAATATTATAAAAGAGCTATAGATATAACTCAGTAATAGCACAGCACTTGCCTAGCATATGTGGGGCCCTAGGTTCAAGCCCCAATACCACGTACAGAAAAGCCCAGGATGTTGTCTAAGATGTCACAGGTTTTGGTTAATGTATTGATCAAGCAGTTAGTGTACTAGTCAGTTGTCACAATTTCCTTTGGTGTAACAAATACCTAGGGTGAAAGGTTTATTTGGGCTCACAGTTTTGGAGACTTGAGTTTATTATCCATTGGTCTCATTGGTTGGCCTTGTGTTGACAACGGTACATCAGGAGAGGACCAAGTAGCAAAAGATGCCTGTTAACCTCGTGGCTGGAAGTGAAGAGAGAAAAAGAAACTCTGATCCCACAACCCACTAGAATGTCCAAAGACGTCTCAAAACCCTCACTTCTTAAAGTTTTCACCAGGTCTCAATAACACTATAGATGGGGGACCTTTAGGGACACAAGGGCCTTTAGGAGATTTCAAATCCAAACCATGTAAGAACACAATGAATTTAGTAATTATTGATGATTATTCTTTATTCTGCATACCAATATACTTGGGACATGCTTCCTCTGTCCTATCTGAACCATGGATTTAGCTCTAGGAACATGAGCTATGGACCATCTATGACCAACAGTTAAGATCAATCAGTGACTGTCAGTGGGAAGCAGTTAGAAGAGAGTTTATGCATCATCCATTCAAAGTACCTAACACTGTCCTCTAAAAAGTTGGGAATCTTTATTTCTGTGTAGTTCAGACTTCAAAGGCAGGTGTCCAGCTAACTATTGCTGAAGAACATGTTTCCTAGAGACTTAGTGCCTTCACATAATTCCCACACTACTCTTGCCCCATCAGTGACTCTGTGAAGGTCTCACACTGATTATGCTGGGTAGGGTCCCTTGGCAGTTGTGCACCCACCTGCAGTGAGTCCAGGAAGCACTAGGTCAATGTCTTCCCACAATGCATCTACTGGAACGGCTGACATTTGAGAAGTAAGCACCTGCTAGTTGGCTCTTTGCCTCTCATCTAGCTCCCTTGTGTCTCCGGTGTTTGCAGGTGGACCCCGGCTGCAGTCCCTGAATGTAGCTTTTTTGTGTGACTGCTTGGGTTCCATATGGCATGACTGTAACCATAAGACCCATATGTGAGTGTCCAGAAGAAGCTTCTTAATCTCTAATAATTCTGCCTGATGGGTTCCCAGCTTCCTTCTCACTGTAGTGCGGCCCAGAGCCCCGTGTGGTATGCAGACCTGGGTCAGAAGAAACGCTGGTATTGATGGCTCTGGAAAGCACCAAGTGCCAGCACTGCAGATGCTTAGTACTACCTCCACCCTCACTGCAGGGAGCTGACCTTGCTCAGCTGAACTGCTCTAGACACAAGGGGGCGCCATCTATGGAGGGCAGACAGGTTCATGAACCAGGCTGGGAAGGGAGGGATGACAGTATCATCTTATAACTCAGGCTTAGAGTATGTACATGTATTGGGGAGCTGGAAATTTCATCCCCTCATAGTCTTTACTCAGCCCAGAGGAAGGCCACCCTCTTGTAATGAAAGTTAGCTCCTGATTGACCCAGCAATAGAAGACAGCAGAGGCTGGATGTCTCTCCACTGATTCTTTAAATGCATTGTTGTTTACAGTTATGATCAGTTAATGTGATTTTTGTTTCCTTATTCTTGCAATCATGAAGAAGAGGATGGTATGGTCATAAATCTAAAAAACAGAAAAATGATTATTTTGTCAGCTTCTATATACTTGATTCGATAAACTCTGCACCATGCAATGACATGTGATTCAGTCACAGTGACAATTCTGGTTTTTTGTTTTGTTTTCATTTTTATTTTGGGGGTCTTTTTTAGATAAGGTCTCCCTGTAGTCCCAGTTTGCCAGGAACTTGCTCTGTAGACCAGGATGGCCTTGAACTCCCAGAGGTCTGCCTGCCTCTGCCTCCCAAGTGCTGGGCCTAAAGGTGTGCACCACCACTCCCAGCATACGGTAACTGTTCTGATTACTCTCAAACTGCATGCATGGAGGGTCCTTGCTCTGTGAATGTAGGAACTGAGACTGAGAAGCCTTAGCTGTTGCCCAGGATCATGCATACAGCACTAAGATGCAGCCCTCTTTATTTGGATGTTGAACATGTGGTCTAGTCAATGAATCTGCTGAAGAACAGAAAGAACAATGTGAAAAAGAATTCTAAGCCTTCTGACCAGCACCGAATTCAGCCTGAGGAGCATTTAAATGGTTCTCCCCTTACACTACGCCTAAGCAGGGACTCAGTGAAGGCTTTGTTGCCACTCATGCTACTAAGGGTCCCAGAGGTAGATTTCGCTGTGAGCCATGGACAGTGCAGGCTATTTACCTGAAAATAACGTTCTATGAAAATATAGAGACTTGCTAAATAACATGCATTTTGAAAGCCAAGATTGAGTTAAACATTCTTACATGGGAAGCAAAGGCCCTGTGTTTAAACTACTCAATCATAAGAAAAAAAGAGAGTATGGTGGAGTTGAGAAATGCAGAGGGATTACTTATTGTCAGCTGATCACTATGGATGGGAGATGGTTGATTTTCTTTAAGGGAGTGACACTAGATAGGCTGACCAGCCTCCAGTGGATGAACTTCCCCTGAGGGACATCTGGGCACATAAACTTGACTCAATAGGTCTTAACATATATGAGAAAATGCTTGGGATCCAGTTGGGGTGTGCGGCAGTGCAGAACAGGAAGAGGATCTAAATATGGTTAAGATGTGTTGCATGAAATGCACCAAAATTCAATAAAATATGTATTGAAAAATGGGGGTGTGAAAAATAACTAAATTATGGAATAGCTTTTCTTGAGGACTGGAGAGATGGTTCAGCAATTAAGAGCATTGGCTGCTCTTGCAGAGGACCAGGGTTTGGTTCCCAGGACCCACATGGCAGCAAACAACCATCTGTTACTCCAGTTCCAGGGGATCCAACACCCTCTTCTGATCTCTGCAGGCATTTCATGACATGGTGAACTTACATAGATGCAGGAAAAACACTCATACACATAAATAAAAGTAATAATAAAAGCAAAACAAATAAAACGGCTTTTCTTATTGGCCTTCTTAATACAGTAGGCAGTATGTCAGTCTCAAAAAATGGCTTTCCTTCCATTTGTTTATTTGTTTATTATTCTTATTTTATGTGTATGAGTGTTGTGCCTGTATATAGGTAAGTACATCTGTGGCTCTGTGACATGCAGTGCCCACAGAAGACAGATGAGAATATTGGACTAAAGAGGGCACAGGATCCCCTGGAACTGAAGATATGGATTGTTATTAGCCACCATGTGGGTGCTGGGAACCCCAAGAGCAGTCAGTGCTCTTAACTGCTGGACCATCTCTGCAGCCTCCCCCCCCCCATTCTTCTTATTTTGACATCAAATGCACCATTTCATGGGTGGTCTGTTGTCTGCCACCCACTCTTGTTTTTCAGTTCAAAGAGTTGCATCTATGAATCAAAACAGCATGTTCCTAATCTTTTTTCTTTCTCATGTCAGTCTTGAGCAAGTCCCAGAGCTGACTTCGTTCATCAGACAAACAGCTCTGGTGAGAGGCTATAATCAGATGTGGGCTGCAGAGAGCCCTACTGGATAACTCTATAAAAACCAGCTTGCTCTGGGCATGTCTAGGCTTTGTCTGGCTCTGAGTGGGAAGGCAGGGCATCTCCCATCTGTTAGGAGTTAAGGAACCCATCTGACTGGGTATACTGCCACAATCTGGGGTTCCTCCCTGTCCATATGCTGTGTGTTCAAGACATGTTAATAAAGAAATTGCCTGTCCTGTCTGAGCTAATGGGGCGATAAGAACTGATGAACAGAAAGGAAGCTCCTAACCACAGCTGGTTCAGCCTACCAGAGAAGGCATTCTATATAAGAGAACCAGGCTGGCAAAGACAGGACAGAGCACTAGAAAATGAGTCCAGCATCCTGAGGCTTGAGTCCATTTTTCCATCATTATAGCTATGCCACCTTAATCTCTTTGACCTTCAGATGCAATGTTTGCCTATGAGTAGAGCTCTCAATAGGAACTTGTAGGTGAATTTGAGTACATGGAACCATATGAATTAAGGATATTTGGGGAAGCTAGCTTTGATCACAGGATGATGTAGGCAAATGTCAGCAATAACTGGGTTGGTATTGTCCTCCCACTGCAAGCATGTATGAGAGCCATTCTGATAGGTGCGGGGCAGGCAAGCTGCCTTTTTTACTTGGTCGAGCTCCATCTAAGACATGTTCCTAGACACAGGCCAGGATATGGCAGAACTTCCTAGAAAGTTCCATCTGTTTCTTTCTCCACAAACTGCAGGTTGCAGGTGCAAGACGAGCAATTCCAAGCACAGCATCGGGATAAAAGTAGATGTTGATTGTGGTAGCAGTCTTCCCTCAAAGTTTGCTTATGACGCTGGATATTTTATGGCTAATCTATTGATTCTGATTCTGAGCACCCCATTTCCTCTGTGGATATCGCTCTCTGGTCTTATTATGGCAATTTTCATGAACTTGGAATTAAGGTCTCCCTGACACAGGGTTCCAGCCCAAACAGGTTTAACAGAGTTTACGGCTTGAGGATCGGAACCTTATATTCTCACCTGCATGGATTTTCTATGACACAAACACAGTCCCACTGAGTGGGAATTTGTGTCCCCATGTCTCTTAGTCAGAGTTGGTCACCAGGAGGCTGGGTCCTCTGCAAAAAGGTGAGGTCTATCAGCATGGGAAGAGTGTGCTTCCAGACCTGGTCAGGATAACTTCATTTCTGCATCTCTAGGACGGACGTCTTCCTCCTAGGTGGTCCCAGGTCCTCTCTTGGCCTCTTTAATTTTTTTTTTAATTTTATGTGTATGAGTGCTTTGCCTGCATGTATGTAAGTATTCCTGTGCCATGCAATACCCACGGAGACCAGAAGAGGACATCAGATCCCCTGAAACTGGAGTTATAGACAGTCATTAGTTGCTATGTGGGTGTTGGGGACTAAACCAGGCTCCACTGCAAAGACCAGCCAGTGCTCTTAACCCCTGACCCATTTCTTCAAACCCTTCTCTCTTAGCTTCTTAAAAGCTGTACCTAGCCTGCCACCATGTGGCCTTCCATCTTCAGTAGAAGGCCTCTCTCGCCTGCTGCGTCACTTCAGTCTTATGCATCCTTCACTCTCTGGATGTGATCTGCAGTCAGACTGAAAACCCCCTGTGACTGGGTTAGGCCTGCTAGACAAGCTCCTCATCTCAGAGGCAAGTGCTGCAACTTCCTTGGTTGCTTCCGCAGAACTCCCAGTGGCACCACCTCTATCCATGTCCTTTAGTGGCTGGAGAAGGGCAGTGGGGAGGTGGCTCAGCCACCACAGACTTCTGCTTCCATGGCACACAGGATCAGTTCAACAGGTTTTAGCAAAGGGACTGAAAGGGATCCAGTCAGGATTTTATTCAGGAGAAATTTAAATTGTCAGATAGTTCTTTCCAGGTAACAAGATTTGCAAATGCACTCAGATCCGCACTGCCTTCATCAAAAATGAGGAATTCTTTGTCCTGGGGATTCTGGTCTGCAAGCTCTGGGGTAGAGGCAGAGGTCTATGCCTTCTACCAGACCTCTCTTTGGATAATTTTTATAACACCAAGAGGTAGTTTCCTCTGGAAGCCACATCTGAACTGACTACAAACTAGCTTTCACACCTGGAGAATTTGCCACAAATGAGCATAAAGGAAGGACCATAATAGAAGTTCCTCTGGGACACCTCTGAGCCCCACACCAGGATGCTCTGGGCCCATCCCTGTCCATGGATAAAAAATACTACCCAATAAAATGAAATGTCCATGAAGAGAAAGTGAAAATTACTGCTTCATCCAGAAGAAGAAGCAACAGCTGCTTCCTGCATCTTGTTAATAAGTGGGAGTTATCTGTAGAAAGGGCAGCCTGTTTCATTTCTTTTTTTTTAATTTATTTTTGTATGTGTATGAATGTACTGTCTGCATGTAGGTTTGTGCACCTGTGTCGTGCAATGCCTCGGAGGTCAGAAGAGGGTGTCAGATTCCCCTGGAACTGGAGTTAAAGATGGTTCTTAGCCACCATGTGGGTGCTGGGGATCGAGCTCAGGTCCTGTGCAAGAGCAGTCGGCGCTCTTAACCACTAGGCTATCTCTCCAGCCCCCTGTTTCATTTCTATGGAGACAATTTATGAGTTCACTGAAAAGGCATCAGAGAGCCATCGACAGATAGATACTGCATTTGCTCCATCAGCACACATCAGCTGAGTCCAGCTCTAGGCCCTACTTCCTGGCTTCCTAGCTGCCCATGGAGCCAGCAGGAGAAAAGCTAGCTGGGAGGCCATAACACTGCAGGTGATACATGCAAGGCACTGAGATGCACATAGTCTCCTGCGATCAAGGGACTCTGGAGGGCTGCTACAAACGACAGGCTGGGCTTGAGCCCAGCCTTCTATTTCTTTACTCACTTCTGGGAAATCTTTGTTGTGCAGCTAGTATGTAGCAGCCCCTTCATCTGAGACACTTTCTGCAGCAGAGCCCTGCTTAGCTGTCCAACAGGGCCAAATACTGGCCTTCCTGGGCTGGGAGGCTAAGGTCATTAGTAGTATCTGCCCACTCATAGGACTTGAAGGACACTCTGAATGCAATGTTATTGAAATAGTAACTCATGTTTGTTCTAGCTGCTGGTGAACCCTGTCCTCTCCCAACCCTTCCCAAGAAAGTAGCTTTACTTGAGCTCCTTGCTTTACTAGGTGGTCAACAGAGAGGACTTCCACAGGTGAGCTACAGTGGCCAGGCATCCAGATGAGACCTTCTGCCTTCTAGAAGGCAAGTGGCATAGATCAGACAGAGAAGAATTTGGAGATTCCCCCACACTTGGAAAATGATCCATGATATGGGGGTTCCAAATAGGCACTGAGAGACCAGGTCTCCTTCCAACAGTGACAACTTTCAGTACAGTGGTTTATGAGCCCTGCACTGGCCTTGATACATGACCTCCAGTCCAACTCATGATAAGTTCAAGAGCTCCTCCAACCTGAGGACAAGAAACCTGGGTTCAACCGGGACCCACCTCCATCTTTGTCTTCTGTGAGCAAGACCCTGATAACATAGCCTGCCGAGGATGCAATGGTGACCAGTGGTGCTGTCTCCACCTAAGAAAGGCAGATCTCAGGCTGAAGAGAAGGCTCAGTTAGTAAAGTGCTTGCTATGCGATCATAAAGACCTGGCGTTGCATCTCCAGCACCCAATAAAAACCTGGGTGGGGAGCCAGAGAGAGGAATCCCTGGAGCTTGGTGGCAGCTGGCCTAGCCACACCAGTGAGCTCCCACCGGCCCAGCCGCACTGGTGAGCTCCAGGCTTAGTGAGAGATCTTGTCTCAAAAACAAGGTGGAGAGCAACTGAGGAAGACATGTGATGTGTATTTGTGACCTCCACATGCATGTCCTCATGCATGCATAAGTGTGTGTATGTATGTATGTATGTATGTATGTATGTATGTGTACACACACACACACACACACACACACACACACACACAGAGGCAGGACTCACTCGAATAGCAGAGCCTCAGTGCCCCAGCCTCTTGCCTGTCCGTAGCATTCATGTTTGTGACAAGATTCTTCCGATGAGGACATGGCTTTCCTAGACTCAACAATGCCCTCTCTACCAGGAACCACTGTTTATTTCCATTTCCAAAATTTCCCAGCACCATTGGGAAGTTTTAACCTCACAGAGAACCTGGTCACTATGAACCTGTACCATCCTGTTCCTCTTCCCACAATGTCTCTGGATACCCACAGCAAGGCAGCAACACAGCTACCCAACACCAGAACTGCACCCACTGGTATGCCAAGGGAGAAACAAGGCCACCCTGTGCTGAATGTGTATCAGTGACCCAGCCTTCCGCGCCCCACACCAGCTATGTCTGCATTAAACTGAGCTACAGGTCTGGGAAAGCAGACCAGGATCAATGACCTGAGTGAATAGATGGGGACGTGGACATCAGAGGGGCCACCAGAGGGCTTCTTTTATTTTATTTTTATTTTGATTGTAACAAAACATTCTACCAACTGTGAGCTACACCACTGTCCCCTAAGGGGCATTCTTGCTTCACAAGGGCAAGTCAGTCAAGCTCTGAGACTTGAAGGGCAGCTTTACTCCCCATCCTCTGAGGCCAGGATTAACAATTCTCTTAATACCTCAAACTCATTTCCTGGTATGATGGTACCCATGCCATAGCAGCCACTTAGCGATACAGTCTTTGTGGCCTCCAGGAAGTAGGAATCCTAGACGACCAGGCCCAGCTGGGAGGAGAGGCAAGCTCTTCAATGCTTGGAGTCCTGGCCTCAGCTCGGTCTCCACAGCTGACCTCTCATCTCCCATCCTTTTCCGAGTTTTCTTCTCAGCCACAAGCAGGCAACAGGCTCGGAAAGCCCCATCTTCCCACGTATCACCAATGCTATTAATCACCTCTACACTCTGCTGTGCAGGGAAAACGATGCATAAGCAAGCCTCAGATTGCAAGGAGGAGGGGGGCAGCCAGAACACTTGTAAGCAAATATTAGCTGCCCTCGGAGTCACTGCAGATTGCCAAGCTTGTGTTTCCAGTTGCTATAAAAAACAAATGCCTGTAGAGAATTCACCTAAGCTGTCTTAAAAGAACAAACCCTAGGAGTGGCCATTGCTATTTGCTGGTGCATTTTTTTTTTCATGTGGATTCTCACACATGGTAACTCTCAAAAGTATAATTCTGCAAGGCGAATTGATTGCCTTCTCATTTTTTTAAATTTTTTTTATTTATTTATTATTTTTTATGTGTATGAGTGTACTGTCTGCATGTAGGTTGGTGCACCCGTGTCGTGCAATGCTGCAGAGGTCAGAAGAGGACATCGGATTCCCCTGGAACTGGAGTTAAAGGTGGTTCTTAAGAGGACGTCAGATTCCCCTGGAACTGGAGTTAAAGATGGTTCTTAGCCGCCATGTGGGTGCTGGGAATCGAACCCGCGTCCTCTGCAAAAGCAGTCGGCCATCTCTCCAGCCCCGCCTTCTCATGTTTTTATTTTACTATCTCTGAAAGGATTCAAAAGAATGCATCTTAAAACATGCAACAAATCCCTTAGCCCTTCCCATCTCAGAGAGTGGACTGCAACACCATGTTTCTGGGAATTCTTTGGAGCCAAGTTAGAATGGGACTAGGAACCTCCTGCTGTTCCCCTCTGCCCTGCTGTGCCTGCACTTTCTCCCACAAAGGATTAACTTTAGTTCCAGCTCATTCTCTTGTCTCTCTACCACCACTTCCCATCTATATTAGTCTAGGTTCTGAAGCCAGCAGCACAACGCCGCAGAGAGTATTATAAAGACAAGCATCACACTCAGAGGTCTGCCCCATCTGATGAAGGCTTTCATGGGGGCAGAGTCCTCAGGTAGCCCAGCTGCCATGTGACAAGGCAGGGAGAGCTACCCAGGGAGTCTAAGCCCCAGGTACAAACTCAACTCATCAGCATGGCCCTCTGAGTCAGCAAACAGCATCTTCCCTAGCTCAGCTGCACTAGCTTGCCAGAGATCATTACAGCTGGACTTGCGGACTGTCCACATCCTCACATAGAAGGAGTTTTGGGGAGAGTGACAGTAATCTCACCTGAGTGTCCACCTACACTTCCCAGAGGTGACTGACCTCTAAGCACACATGGTCTCAGGGAAGAGCTAGAGAATAAGACTGAGAGGTAGGGGCTCTGTGTGGGGCCTTGGGAAAACCGTCACCCATGCTTGGGTGAAGGCTTTCTCATGTGGCCTTAGGGAGGAGCACCCACACTCCTGTAAGTAACTCCTACCCATTGCTCTGCAAGCTCAATGAACTCACAGGTTTCCCAGACTGCATTTTGGTGGATGCATACTTCAGTTTATCGTTGGGACCAAGGTAGGAAGAGGTATGTTTACCCCTCCCCCAGGGAGGAGTTTTGTGCTTCTTTCTCTATTGCTGTGATAAAAACACTGGACAAAACCAACTTGGGGAGGAGCAGGTTTATTGCATCTTATTCTTCCAAGACACAGTCCACCTCTGAGGGAAGTCAGTGCAGGAAGTCAAGGCAGAAACCCAGAGGCAGGAGCTGAAGCAGAGACCCCAGAAGAACACTGTTTACTGGCTTCTTCCTCTGGCTTGTGCTCAATCACTCAATCTGCTTTCCTATATGACTCAGAACCACCTGCCAAGGGGTGGCACCACCCACAGTAGGCTGGGCCCATATCAGTCAACGATCGAGAAAATACCTCACAGATATGCCCACAGACCAATCCTATATTGAAAATTACCCAGCTTAAGTTCCCTCTTCCCAGTGTCAGGCTGACAACCAAGGCCAACCGTGTCACATACCCACCAATGCAGAACTATTTTACATGGTCTCTGACCAATGCCCATCAATCACACACCTTATTTATTTATTTATTTATTTATTTATTTATTTATTTGTATGTTTGTACTGTCTGCATGTAGGTTGGTGTGCCTGTGTCGTGCTATGCCAAGGGGGTCAGAAGAGGACGTTGGATTCCCCTGGAACTAGAGTTAAAGACGGTTCTTAGCCGCCATGTAGGTGCTGGGAATGGAACCCGGGACCTCTGCAGGACCAGTCAGCACTCTTAACTGCTGACCCACCTCTCCAGCCCCATCAATTGCACACTTTTTAAGAGCTATTTTAACAACATAGTTCTCTGGCTTTGTTTCCTGACAACAGCTAATTCCTCTGGAAGCTGGTCTGCCTTCTTGTCTTTTTCTGAGTGATTGTGAAGAGCTGGGAATTCTCAGTATCCAGAAGATTATTTTCCCCAAGGCAGGAAACCACATTAAGGTGGATCCCCTCCGCCCTCTCTCTCTCTCTCTCTGGCTCTCACTCTCCTACCACCCTCAGGGCCACAGGTATGGTCAGGCAGAGACTCTACCACCAAGATACAGTCCACTCAGTGTGTCTCAGTTACGTTACAGCAGGAAGACCCTCACCAGATTCCAGTTCCTATAAGTTCTCTGACTTCCAAAATTAAGAGCTAAAAACTTTTATAAACTTCCCAGTCTTATGTATTTTGGTATACCAATAGAAAATAAACTAAGGCAAGAATTTTTCTTTGTTTTCTTTTATTTTATCTCATGTGTATGAGTGTATTGCCTGCCTGTATGTAAATGCATCCTTGACATGTAATGCTCATGGAGAAGACATGGGATCCCCTGGAAATACGGTTACATACAATTAATTACCATGTGGATGCTGGGAACTGAATCTGTGTCCTCTGCAAAAGAGTAGCCAATGCTCTTAACCACTGAGCCATCTCTTCAGAACCCAGTGTTTTTGTTTTATTTCCATTGTGATTTGTGATGCTTTGAATCAGAATTAAATAGACATGGACAAGAGGTGAAGTAGATGTTGTGAAGCCGGTGGGCTAGTCCAGCTTGGATGCTGGGAAATGTCATCTTAAGCTGTTGGTGCTGTTCTAAGGCCACATTGCTCCTCCCAAGCATGGAACATTTTTCTAGAATGTGCTTAACCCTTCTCATAAAGCGAGCTGAGTCTAGGGACAATGAGATGGGAAAGCAGGTAAACGCACTTCTGTCCATCACAGTAGGCTGAGTTTGATCTTCAAGATCCACATGGTAGAAGGAAAGAACCGACTCTTGCACGTGGTCCTCTGACCTCACGTGCACTGCAGCACGATGTGTGGTGTGAGCGCATACACAAAACTAAATGAAGTGTTTAAATAAGTAAACGAGAGTTTTACATACAAGCACAAAGCAAGTCAGGCCACATACATGTGCAATAACAGCGTGGAAAGAAAGCAACTCCAGAAGGGAGGGGCCTTGCTGCAGTTGGTCACTGCTTGGCCCATCCTTAGAGCTGGTCTTGCCACTATGCAGGTCGCTTAGAGAGCTTTCAGAGCTGCTGTCCTGCTGCCCAGCTCTGCGATGCGAAGGCTCATGGCAGCTCTGGTCCTACTGGCCATGTGAGGCGACTGCAAGACCAAGTGCGCATGTGCACCTGCCTGGCTCCTGGCTCTCTTTTGGGATAAGTAGCTCGGATCCTATGTGCGTCCCTACGTCCTGCCATAAACAGATGTATCTCTTCAGGGCAGAGCCCTTTTCTCCTCTGCCTCTGAGTCGAGGTCCCTTTCAACAAGGTGCTGTCAGAAGTTTGTTAAATTTGTTTTTTATTAGGGGTCAATTTCTACCTTCTCAAGGACATTTTGAATCCTACAAAGTTGTAGAGGAAGTCAGTCACTTATTCCTATGCTTCCCTGCCCCAAATTCCTGAGGGTATCTAACTAAATATTATGTTTGCCTCATGCCAGCTGTTAGTCTGGAAAAAATGATGTCCTGGATACAGCAAGAATGAGCTGCACATGATGCCAATGAACTTCTCCGTCTGAATGCCAACTATTGCGACTACCTGCACATGCACAAACACAGACCTATGTATATATACACCCACCCACACACACACACACACACACACACACACGAATACCTTCTCACCCTCTCACACACACAAGCACATACACATGCAGGCTCACATAGACGTCCCAGTGTGCTGGATAGCTTTAGTGTCAACTTGACACACCTGGGTTGAGGGAGCCTCAATTGGGGAATTGGCTCCATTGGATTGGCCTGTGGCCACATCTGTGGAGTATTGTCTTGATTGTTGAGCAGTGTGGGAGGGCCCAGCCCACAATGAGTGGCGCCACCCTGAGCAGGTTGTTGTGTACTGTATAAGAAAGCAGGCTGGGCATGAGCCAGGGGAGCAAGCCAGTGAACAGCATTCCTCCATGGTCTGTGCTTCAGCTCCTGCCTCCAGGTTCCTGCCCTGAGTTCCTGCCTTGGACTCCCTAAGTGATGAACTGTGACCCAGGAGATGTAAGCTGAATAAACCCTTTCCTCCCCAAGTTGGTGTCTGTCAGAGTGTTTTGTCACAGCAACGGAAGACAAACTAGAACACCCAGTGATGTACTCTCAAGGCACTTTCATGCTTTCTCTCACACACATTCCCTTGTTTGGTCACCCCCTCCACACACTCATGCATTCCCACATACACCTTCTCACACTGCTTCTAAGCAGATTCCTTGTGTTCATTAGCAGAGCTGGATCCTGGGTTTCCTCCATTAACTTTGCCTCATTTCCTATCTAAATCTACTGCTGAGCCTCCAGTCTGACTTATCCTGAAAAGAGCCCAATCTTTAACCCACGTCCCCAGGGAAGAACAGGTGGAGCAATTGCTTTTATCTAGGGCAGGCCTCAGGCAGCTTTTGGGAAGTGCCCTCATTTCCTTTTTGATAGAGGTTGTACCCGCCCTCTGGCCCCAACCTGGCACAAACACCCTACTCCCTTTGGTCCAGGCCAGCTATGAGCTCTGAAAGGCTCTCTGAACTGCCCTGAAACTATGGAAAAATGATTGTTGAGCAGAACAGTGGCTGCACTGAGGGTCTCTCCTCTGTCGCGGGTACTCATACAGCCCATGTGTCTGCCACCTGGTTGTCAGGCCAGCACATCGCTATCCTCAGCTAGTACTCACCATCCATATCCTTTGTGGGGCTGCTTTTCTGCCCACTGGGACCTGTGGACATGTTCCAGCCCCCAGCCCCAGGCCCTTCAGTTGTTCCTTTTCATTCTGGATTGATCAGATTTCATCAGCTTCCCAACTGTAAGTTCAGGTGAATGCCCATCATGGGCACACCTCCCAGGTCCCATACTGGGTCTGAACTCCACCAGCCTTCTCTAAGCCCACCACCTCCCTGGCTGCTTGCCTGGAAGTGGCTCTATCACCTAGCACTCCCAGGCTCAGACCTCTCATTGATCAGGGCACCTCCACCCTCCCACTTTCTGCTCCTCAGCCTTGTCAGTCATGGCAGTGAGCAGTGCCTGGAATTTCAGGGGTGACTCTTAAGGGGTGACCCTTTTCCATATGCTGTCCTCCCATTTAAATAATCTCTTGGCTCTGCCTGGAATGTCTGGACAAGTCTGGTTCTTCCTACCCTGACTGGGTCACAGTCCCCTCAGTCCTGGTCTTCTCAGCTTCATGGCTGTTCTTCCAGCTGCCCACCCTGCTCCTTTACAGTGCAGCGCTCTGGGTCAGTAGCCCGGTCTTTACGGTGGCCTTTGCTGGATGGGTCGCGATTAGAGCCTGTTATACTGCAGTCCTCTCTGGTCCTGAGGCACACTCCAAGTCCTTGCTATGGCTCAGAAGCCTCTACATAGGCGTCTGCTCACTCTCCAGCTGTGTGTGGGCCACCACCCTTCAAAGTACCGCCAGCTGCACTGACCTGCCTGCTTTCTGTGCTTCAAATAGTCCTTTACTTGATGCAGAGTCTGTGTGCTGCCCTTCCATGTGACTTCTCCTCAGAAGATGGGAACAGAGATCTCCTCATCCCAGATAGGGCACTGATCACAAAGACATGGTTCTACCCAAATCTAGCTTAGTGAACCAGTGAGTTTGTTGGAGTTACATAAAGCGGCCTGAATGAATCAAAGGTGGTTTCATCAGTGAAAAGCCCAAGCCCATCCCAGTATGGCTGACAACTCAAGAAACCTGCATCCCTGGCACCTGCTACATGACTTGCAAGCAGCTCTGTCTGCCAATTAAAGGGTTTCCTTCTCCCCAGCGATTTTTACTGCTTATATAACCTTGGGAAGGGCCTTATGACTCTTTTTAGCATCTGCATTTTCCTGAGTTTGTAAGTTTCATTTTTATTGGCTAAGAATTGACAAGCCTTCCTTCAGGAAGATGGTTTTTGGGGGTTGTTTGTTTCTTTCTTTTTTTAAATTTATTTTTATTATTAACTTTTTCATACATCATTTCTCAGTCCAATTTAGATTCATTTCCCTTTCCATGCCCCCACCCCACCAGAGCTCATGCATTCTGACATACATGTCTTGCATCTTTTTTTAAATTTTACATTATTCCAAAATATGCATATATACATTCCACACATAAGTCAAAATTACAAATTCTGAATATAAACTATAGGTTGATTCCTAAACACAATTAGAGATTCACATTTTAACAGTGAATTTGCATGCAGGTATGAAGATGTGTAACTTGACATTCTCTTTTTTTTCTTTTTTTTTTAGAGTATGACTACCTGTCTTCCATCCATATATGGTAATTACAATGTGTGGATATAGATGGTAGGGCAACTCTAGATCCCATTTAGAGGTTCACATTGGAATAACACAGTTGTTTCAGATACAATGAAATGTAATAATAAAGTTGCTCAGTTTGCCTGCCAACTGGGGATTTGGTGTTAGCATCCACAAATGAGGGAAACCATTCACTTTTTTTTTTTTTTCTGGGACTGTGTTATTTCACTTAGTATAATTGCTTCAAGTTCCATCCATTTACCAGCAAAGCTCATGATGTCATCTTTCTTTACTGACTGGCATAGAACTCCATTGTGTAGATGTACCACATTTTCTCTATCCATTCGTCAGTTGAGGGGCATTTAGGTTGGTTCCAGCTCTTTGCTATTGTGAAGAGAGATGCAATAAACATAGCTGTGCATGTATCTTTGCAGGAAGATGAGTCTTGTGGGTATATACCCGGGAGTGGTATGGCTGGGTCATGTGGTAGGTTCATTTTGAGTTTTTTAAGGGTTCTCCACACTGCTTTCCACAGTGGTTGTACAAGTTTACATTCCCACCAGCAGTGGATGAGTGTTCCCCTTTCCCCACAACCTCTCCAGCATTTGGTGTCTTTTGTTTTCTTGATCTTGGCTAGTCTTATTGGAGTGAGATGATATCTTAGTGTGGTTTTAATTTGCATTATTAATGATGTTGAACACTTTTTAAGATGTTTCTCAGCCATCTTTA
Source organism: Rhizomys pruinosus (assembly GCA_009823505.1). Taxonomy (NCBI): domain Eukaryota; kingdom Metazoa; phylum Chordata; class Mammalia; order Rodentia; family Spalacidae; genus Rhizomys; species Rhizomys pruinosus. The sequence goes on from VZQC01007120.1 coordinate 270,941, forward strand.
CTTCCTTACTTGTGAAGTCTCTGTTCAGCTCTTTTCTCCATCTTTTGAGTAGTTCATTTGCTTTCTTCTTTGTTTTTTAAGTAGCTTATATATTCTGAATGTCAATGCTTTGTCAGATGTATCAGTGGTGAAGGTTTCCTCCTATTCGGTGGGTTTTCTCTTCACTTCCTTGATTGTTTAGCTGTACAAAAGCTTTTGAGTTTCATGAGTTCCCACTTGTCAGCTGTTGTCTTTATTTCCTGTGCAGCTGCTGTTTGATTTAGAAAGTCTTTTCCTACACTTAATGTCTTATAGGTTGCTGCAGACTTTTTCTTCTATCACCTTCAGGGTTTCAGGTTTCAGGTTGAGATCTTTGATCCATTGCAAAAGAGGAAGTAAAACTATCCCTTTTTGCAGATGATATGATAGTTTTCCTAAGGGATGCTAAAAACTCCACCAGAAAACTCTTAAAAATGATCAAAAGTTTCAGTAAAGTGGCAGGATACAAAATAAACCTAGAAAAATCAGTAGCCTTTCTTTACACCAACAATAAGCAACTGGAGAAGGAATATAAGTAGACCTTCCCAATCACAATAGCCTCAAAAAATAAATAAATAAAATACCTAGGAATAAACCTAACCAAAGACCTATACAACAAAAATTTTAAAACCCTGAAGGAGATTGAAAACGACATCAAAAGATAGAAAGACCTCCCATGCTCTCGGATTTGGAAAAATTAATATAATAAAAATGTCCATTCTACCCAAATTAATATACAGATTCGGTGCAATCCCAATCAAAATCCCCATGAGCTTTTTCGCAGACTTAGAAAAAAAATCCTTAAATTCATATGGAAAAACAAAAGACCCCGAATAGCTAAAGCAACCCTGAGTGAAAAATGCAATACTAGGGGATTACATTACCAAACTTCAAGCTATATTACAGGGCTATAGTCATAAAGACAGCCTGGTACTGGCAAAAGAAAACAGAACCATTGACCAATGGAACAAAATTGAAGATCTAAACTTAGGCTCATATTTGACAAAGGGGCCAAAAAACCTCAATGTAGGAAAGATAACATCTTCAGCAAATGGTGTTGGCAAAACTGGATCACCATTTGTAGAAGAACAAAATTAAACCCCTACCTCTCACCCTGTACAGGAAGATGTTTTAAGTGGCAAGACAGAGATACACGGCACCTTCCCTCCACCTGGAAGACCTGTGGCTGCTGTTTGTATCTCAGTCTCAGAGCTCAAGTCACTTCTTCCTGGGTCTCTTCTGACCATCATTATACTGCTGGACACCTCCCCAAACTTGATCCGCAGATCGCGCTATCTTCATCTTCTCTGAATGTACCTTAATCTTAAATTGCTCCTTTTCTTCCCCCTAAAATTCTTTGAACATAGCCATTTTTGGGTGTATTTTATATCAAGTTTCCAGAAGTGCCTGGCACGTATAGAGCAGCCAATAAATATTTGTTAAAAATGAGTGATTGAATAACCAAGTGACAAATGCCAACCTTTGCTGGCAGTTTTTTGACCTTGAGGTATATCAGCATCACATCTGAACTTCCAGGAACATGAATAGCAAGGTCTCATACTCAGAGTTCCTCATTTAATTGCTCTGGGAAATGTGCAGGTATTAGTGTTTATTAAAACTATTAATTTGGGGGCTGGAGAGATGGCCTAGCGGTTAAGAGCGCCGACCGCTCTTACAGAGGGCCCGGGTTCGATCCCCAGCACCCACATGGCGGCCGAGAACCGTCTGAAACTCCAATTCAAGGAGAACTCCAGTTCCAGGGGAATCCGACGCCCTCTTCTGACCTCCGCGGCATTGCACAACACTGGTGCACAGACTTGCATGCAGACAGTACATTCATACACATACAGAAATAAATAAAAAATTTAAAAAAAACTATTAATTTGAACTAAATGTACACCTAAGGCTGAAAGTCAAAATGAAGTTGGGCCTGGTGGTTCAGGCCTATCGTTCCAGCTACTAGGGAGGCTGAGGCAGGAGGATTTTGAGTTCAATAATCTGCTTTGGCTAAGTAGCAAGTGTAAGACCAGTCTGGGGAACATAGTAAAACCCTGTCTCAAATTAAAGTTTAAAATAACAGCTGGGGGTAGAGCTCAGAGGTAAAGCATGCATGAGAGACAGAAACAGAGAGACAGAAAGATAGAAAGAGAGACACAGAGGAGACAGAAAGATACACAGAAAGACACACAGAGGGCTGGAGAGATGGCCTAGAGGTTAAGAGCGCCGACCGCCCTTACTGAGGACCCAGGTTCGATCCCCAGCACCCACATAGCGGCCGAAAACCGTCTGAAACTCCAATTCCAGGAGAACTCCAGTTCCAGGGGAATCCGACACCCTCTTCTGACCTCCGCAGCATTGCATGACACAGGTGCACAAACTTGCATGCAGACAGTACATTTATATACATACAAAAATAAATAAAATAAAATAAAAAAAAGTTTAAAAAAAAAGACACACAGAGAAAGAGAGAGGGGAAGAAGCTATCCTGCATTGAGGAAAACAGTGATCCAGATGCTTGAGGACTTGCAGCTCCTCACAATCACCCAGGAAAAGACAGGAAGGCAGACCAGCCCCAGTGGAATTAGCTGTGTTTGGGAGTTCAAAGTCAAGGAACTGTGCTGTTGAAATAGCTCTTACAAAGTGAGCAACTGATTGGCACTGGTCAGAGTCTATGCAATTTTGCATTGCTGACTGAAGAGCCTTGGAGTGAGCCTTGATGGACAGAGGCTTTAGTTTGATCTTAGCTTCTCTCAGGAAGGATTTTCTGGTGACCCAGACAAGTGATGGTTCAGTTGGTTGTTTTGCTTGGTCTTGGTGCCATTGAACACAAAGAAAGGAAAATGTGTTCCTCTCATCTCTCCGTATATGAGAAGGCAGGTTTAGGAATGAATTTGAATCCATGTAAAAGGAGGTACACTCAGAGCCAGATGAAGTGGCTGTACGTCCAGTACTGGGGAGACTGAGGCAGAAGGATGGTGAGTTTGAGGCCAGCCTGCCCTGCATAATGAGGCACAGTTTCAGAAATAAAACAAAATAAAAGTTGCATTCAGAAAGGACAAATGGAAATCCATGTGGTCATGAAGAAAGAAAAGGAGCAGGTGCTGTGCAGATCCCACAATGTTAGCCCCATCATCGAAGTACGTTGGCAAGCTTGCCTCAGAATTTACTACTCATTTCTGTTTTAATATGAAATCAGTGTATAATTAGTATTATAACTCGATCTATTAAAAACACTTTAATGAATCAACTTAATATTTTGCCAAGTATGAGACATATTATGAATATGAATTAGCAAATCTAATGATTTATTCTATATAGTGCAACATAGTGAAGTTGCATCCAATTAGAAATTAAGATCAAGAGACTGATTACTGACAGTCATTCAAAATCCTAATTTGGGGGCTGGAGACATGGCTCAGAGGTTAAGAGCACTGGCTGCTCTTGCAGAGGACCAAAGGACCACATGGTGGCCAACAACCATCCATAACCAGTTCCAGGGGAATCCAGTGCCCTTTTCTGACCTCCACAGGCACCATACGACATAGGTGTACTTAAACACATTCAGGCATTACACTCATACACACAGAACAAAAATAGTAAAACTTAAATTTTACTATTTTTCATCAAAGGGGATGGGGCAAGAATAGTACCTGGCAACTTGTTTAGATCAATGCTTTGGTCGGGAATCACAGAGCAAAGGGGAGCCTGAGGAAGAGTAAGTCAGCAACGTCCTGGACTACACTCAGCAAGACTCTCTTGCCATATCATAGTTCAGAGGCCCATGTGGTAAAGGTTGGAAAATACCTTTCCAAAGTAAATCCCAGCAACAAGTACCCAACCAGTTCCCTGAGTCAGAACGCCTCCTATTACAGTCTTATATTCATGATCAAATAAACAAGGGTTATCTTTCTGGGACGATGTTTTTATATTAACACATTCTTTAAACGATCACAAAATTAAATGAAAGTGTAACAAAACACAATATGGGCAAGTATGTCTGGGCTTCTGTGTTTGTACAGTGTTGAGGATTAAACCCACATCTTTTGTGTGTATTAGGCATGTGCTCTACCACTGAGGTCCACCCCCAGTCCGGTACACATCATTTAAATTTTTATTTTTAGTACACCAAATGCTTAATGACAAGGTTGTTATGTGGTGACAAGGGCTATAACCCCAGGATTGTGGAGCGCACAGTGGTGACAGTGAGCATCAACACCCTCCTTTGACAAGGGTTGGCCACTGCCTAGCGACCCACTGGCTGAGTGAGACCCCCTCCTTGGCCCCCTGGAGGTATATGTGACATAGTTTCTCTTTTGTGGCATTCAGACTTTCTCTGCTCTGCATCTCCTCCCCAGTTTTTGTGCAGCTGTTTACATGGAATTGAAACCTTCCTCTGAAGGAAACCTTCTTGAGGTTAAAAAAAGCAAAAGTCTAAGAACTCTCAAGAAGTTTCTGAAGCTTTCGAGAGCCTCAGTTCCTTCCCTAAGGTTAAATAAGCAGTAAAAGTTGCTAAGGAGAAAAATAGATTCTCTGACCAGCTGAATTGCCTACAAGTGACGCAGGGAGATAGCTCTAAGGATTTCATGAGTCATTTACCCATGCCAGAGTTGGCTTTCTGTGATGCAGCTGCTTTTAAATATCCATTGTCCTATAAGTAAACCATCCATACTCCTGTAAGTAACCTCAGTAAAAGTACTGGTTCACTAAGCTAGACCTAAGGTAGAATCATTTCTTTGGTTTGTCATGTGAATCCTATCTTGGGTGAATAGATGCTGTTTCCTATCTCTCCAGGAGAAGTCACACACCACCGACCTCTTCTTTCTTTGCTTGGACTGCACTTCCATTCATCTCTTCCCCGCTCCTGGGTGTAACTCCCTGTTGGGGAAGCTGTGTGGTAATCATCACTTGGTCTTCTGTAGCATTATCATATACTGTTTGTTTATAATAGACTTAGCTAAGAGCTTGCCTGTCTCCTCTTTTGAAGGCAGAATGTTAGCTGTGGCTTCTAGGCCTGCTGCCTTTTCTAGGCTTGTTTCACTTTTGCTACTGTTCACATCTTCCTGCTCATAAATAGTCAAGGATTCATCTATCTCTGGAAAAGTGTGCCCTGCCTTGAAAATAAGGAAAGGAGAAAGGAAAATGTTTTGGAAAACAACAGTTGTCCTCAGCCCATTGAAATTCTAAAGATTCCCTGGTGATTTATTTTCTAAATAGCTTCTAATTTCCCTAAGTGTTTTGTCCTCTCTTTGCTTGCTTATGTGTGGGTATCCAAAAGGCAGGCTTTCATGCCATAAATTTCTGACATTCCTTCCCTGGAAAAATCCTTTACTTATATAAAGCATTACTTGCTGCATGAGCCTAAGGGAAGGGCAGATTATTTCAGTTTTGTTCCCACCTTGGAGTCCAGAGATGAACACTACCTCGTCCTACATGGCCTGAAGCCTTCCTCTGCTGACACCTGCTAGAGGCAGATGCTGATGCTTGTCTCACTACTCTGTGAGGAGTCTGTTACCTTTGCCTCAGGAATATGCTGCCCTCTCCATTTCCCTTTGCAGGGATATCAAGGACAGTATCTTCTGCTGTGTGAGGCCCCTCACCTCTCCCAAGTCCCAGACAGCAGGAAAATGGTTGTTCATGCCCTGGATGTGGATAGAATCCTGCTAAGAACAGCCTCAGATGCTTTTATGCCCTCAGGGCTATAGCTTTGGTGCGAAAAATGTAAAGGACAGAGTGTTTGGTGCATAACAATAATTCATGTGTTTTGAATATTAACATCAGGCTCCACGGCAAGCACAGAGCATGAAAGACATCTTCATCCTGCCCACTGAGGCACCGTAAAGGCATGTTATTTTTGTACCAACTCATCGATAAAGTAACTTTCTCAGGTCTCTCTCTCTCTCTCTCTCTCTCTCTCTCTCACACACACACACACACACACACACACACACCATGCACACAGAAAGTTACTGAGTGGCAGAACAGCCTGTTGACCTCAGATGATCTGAGTTCTGAACAGAACATAGTGTTACAGGGCATCCTGCCTTCATCTTGGCTACAGTCTTAGGAAGCTGAATTTGAACAAAGCTGAACATCAGACAGGGTAAATAGTGTGCTCAGGGGCACAGGAATAAGGTTATCTTGTCCCAGGTATACTGAGTCACAAAATCCAGGTTTCCTCAGCAGTTTCTTCTAGACTCAGCCCTGAGATGAAGCTCCATGGGCCAGTGATTGGTGACAGAGAAGTTCCCAAGGGAAGTCAGCAAAGGAACATAAGAGATTAGGAGGGGGCGGTCAAGTGAGGAACACACAGGAGAGGCCTCACTCAAGGAACTAGAGCTAACCCTGCAAAGGCCTTTGGAGGGTGAGGGAAGCCTCTGAGTCCTTCCTGTCTTGCAACAGGGAAGCTGAGCTTTTGAGCCTTTGAGCCTTGAAACTGGTCACAAGAGAAGAACCTAAGCCCTTGGCTCCACCAACTTCCTGAGCCAGTTTCAGAGGTCTTGGTTAAATGCAAGTACAGCAGTTAGGAGAAACCACACAGAGAACACAGGGAAGGAACATAGGGCAGAAGAAGGAAGCCCACCAGGCTTCACTGGACTGGTCCCCAGTTACCATGTGCTCAAAGCTGAGAGAAAGCTAAACTTAGCCTCTTCTCTCTCATTTGCCAGAAGGGATGAAATCTGAGAGGCTAGCCAACCACACTGAATGAAAGACTGGCTGAATTAGAATACTTCACCACAAGAGGTGGCTAACTGGTGATAATTGAAACAATGATTGTAAAACTAAAATAAATGACTTAGTGACTAGGAAATGGGACTTGTGGGAGACACACACGGGAGGACTGACCAAGCATGGCAGTCCTCGAGGCCTTCAGGAGACACACGTGTCCCCGGGCTTGGGAGCTACACTGCAGCCAGACCTTGTGACTAGATAAAGCTTGACTGCAAGAACCTCCATACCGTCTGAGGCAGGAGGTCTTGGGAAGGCCATAAAGATTTGTGATAAAATCATGGGAGCCTGTTTCCCTGCTCTGTCCCTAGGATAGAGCAGAGAAAGTGGGTCTGTCCCCCTTCCCCAGTGAGTGCACAGCGTGCTCCATGGGCCTGGACACGTTCAGAAGGCTCACCTGAGAGCCAGAACTCACCACCTTCCTGCCCAGCACTGGGATTACAAACATGTGCCAGTATGCCTGACTTCTTGAATGTGCAGTCTACACCTGTGCCTGGTGGATAGGTGGTTTCACTGCTGCTCAGAGTCACTCAAAACACTCATCTGCTGGAGCAGGATTTATTTTGAGTCAACACATCGCCATCAAGGGACACCCCAGGCATCCTGAATATACAGTTCTTACTATTTATATCTTCCAGCTATTGACAGCACTTTCTATCACAAGCACCATGCAGAAGTGCAAACTCATTGATTCTCCCAAAGTCCTTGGGTGTAAAGAAAAATTTAGAAGTGAGTATCTCTCTTTGGCAGATATAAAAGCTGACAAATGGATCAAGTTGCCAGTTCTTAGACCCGGAGCAAAAGTAGCTTTTATTGTGTGTTTTCTTCCTTAACGGTCTTGGGTTGAGCTCCTCCAGCCAAACCTTCAGGACATTTCACTCCCCCTCTGCTCTCTGATGTCTCCAACTTTTATTCCCACTCACCCCCCCCCATGAGTATGTGTGTAAAGATGAATGGCACTCTCTCTGAACAGAGTAACACATAAACACACACAGAAGAGATACGGAAGTGTCGTAACAGACCTGGGTTTCTGTGTCCACAACCTGACATGGTACAGTGGTGTACATACCTGGGCACTTCCTATGAGCAGAGAAGGGACAGCATACAGCAGGCTGTGCACATTGTCCCTGGTCCAGCCAAGGTGTCATCTGCTCACTCTCGCACACAGCTAGTGGATGAGCCCTCCAAGTTCAGGGAAACCTGCACAAGATGCATTCCCTGAGCAGGCTGTGAACGGGGGAATAAAAAACAACATAATTCAGGACCTCAATGGCACTTTCAACATGAGGACCACCAGCTCGGGGGGGGGGGTCATGTGGGCTTCAAGTGCTGCCCTTTCCCCTGTTCTGTTCCTTTGGGGGGTGGATTTCCAAGGCAGGGCAGACAGTGAAGCCCCAAGATTGCAGATGGCACAAACTAACATCTGAGAAGGAAAATGACATCAAGTTCAAAGCCAAGGAAAACTGGGAAAAAAAGCAAATTGGCAGGTAGAGAATAGAGGCTGGAGCAATGAGGTGAAATGCTGGACTGGGGCTTCAGAGCTCATCTGCTTTTGGTGAATATGAGTTCTATGCCCCCTCGCACCTGGTCAGCCCCAGGAAGGAGTCTGGTAGACTCATCAGCAAAGGGACGGTACTGTGCAACACTATAGCATCTCTTAGGACAGTGAATGCTCCTTCAGGAGCAGCTTAGAGGTGAGACCCAGACAGACGGGCAGCTCCAGACCCTAATCTTAGAAGTTCACTCCCAACTCTGTGCTCACCAAGGGCATCTATACCACCACTAACAGAGGTGTATACCAAGAATAGCGGTCCAAGTCTGTACTGAGGACTGTGGTGGCCACGCTGCCTGTAGACATCCAGACCTTTGCTCTTCTCTATAGTTTGGGATACATCTAGAATGAGAAACAGCTAGCAGATGCAACTATGGATATAGCATACTGGAGCCAGAAGACCAGTCAGCTCCTACGCTTCTGGAGAGTAAAGGCAACCAGATCTTCCCTGTCCCATCAAGGCCAGAATGAATGCCACCAGAGCCTTCTTTAAAATGACAGCAGTTGGATTGTTCTTATTTTGCTGTTTCGGTTTTGGCTCATAAGCTATTTCTAGGGCAGTGAGAATTCATGGGCCTGACCATGGGGACAGGCTGGAGCAAAGGCAAAATCCAAGGCTCCTTTCCTCTCCAGCAGGAAAGACTTGCAGTTGCTTCTTTAATCTGCTAATCCACTCAGCTGGAGCTGTGGTTACATAGTCAACTTGGAACATTGACTCTCCTTGGTTCATCCTGACCTTTCCCTGCACTTGCCTGCTTGGCTGGTCAGCAGAGGAGGCAGGTACGTGCAATCTGGAAACTCCTAAGGAAAACCCATCAGAATATACTGAGCAAGCACAGATCAGATCAATACTGATGTGGAAAAGCAAGGCTGACAGGGAGGCAGGAAGGTGGTGTGGCTGCTTTGCCCCCAGGACTGGAGTTAGTCAACGGATTCTCCATGTTGTACCGTGGATCCTGCTCCATGGGAATATCACTAGTTTCAATTCACAGCCACCTCCCAAGGCCCTACCACCTGTACACTCCCTAACAACAGGAGCAGAGGGCAGGAGAATAGGGGGTGGGGATCCCTGTTTGCTTCTCAATAACATCTGTTTTGATAATTAAGGGACCATTTGATATTAGAATTGTGTTTTTCCTGTCTTTGGTGAAGTGATTGTTATTATAGTGTGTGGACTAAACATTTGTGTCTCCCTCCAATTCATTTGTTGAAGCTCTAAACCCCAGCTTGATGGCATTTTGGAAAGGTGGGGTCTTTGGGAGATACTTGGGATTAGATGAGATCCTGAGGGGAGGGAAGCCTAGGTAGGATAGAATGAGTGTCCTTACACACACAGGAAGAAAGAGCAAAAGTCTCTTTCTGCTGAGCAAGAACACAGTGAGAAAGCACCCACAAGCCAGGAAATAGCCTTCACCAAGTCCCAAGGGTACCCCCTTGATCTTGGACTTCCAGCCTCAAGAACTGTCAGAAAGTAAATCTCGTTGTCTTTTAAAAATGTATTTTCAGCTGGGCGTGGTGGCACATGCCTTTAATCCTAGCACTTGGGAGGCAAAGGCAGGCAGATCTTTGTGATTTCAAGGCCAGCCTGGTCTACAGAGTGAGTTCAAGGACAGCTGGAGCTACAGAAAGACCCTGTCTCAAAACAAAACAAAACAAAACAAAAAAAACACCAAAAAAGTATTTTCTGCCCATTATTTTTTTAGCACCTAAATAGTACTTTATTGATGAAACAGAATATGTTATGATAGTGTAAGCTTTTAATAGACCTACAAAGGAAGGATAAAAACTGATACACGGGGCTGGAGAGATGGCTAAGTGGTTAAGAGCACGGACTGCTCTTGCAGAGGACCTGGGTTCGATTCCCAGCACCCACATGGCAGCTAAGAACTGTCTTTAACTCCAGTTCCAGGGGAATCCGACACGCTTTTCTGACTTCTGTGGCATTTCATGACACAAGTGCACACAGTGTCATGCAGACAGTACACTCATACACATAAAAAAAAAATAAAAACCCGCTGCAAACGCGCGTGCACACACACACACATTCTAGGAAATGAGAACTTTGCAAGTAAATACTCCCAGATTCAGTGGAGTGTCATTTTCAGCCCTCTAATTTCTTCCCACTTAGTGTAGACACTGTTTGGGATGGGGGAGTGCAGCCCCAGGTTGCTCAACATGTACATGAGATCTGCACAGTAGCACACACACAGGCACCTGCACACTCTCACACATACCTATATGTGGTTCATATGTTTGAAGAGCTTTCAGCCAGTGATGCAAGGAAGAAGGTGGATTCACAGACATGCATCAGGGTATGCCAAGAAGTAGGTGCTGCTGGGTGATGCTGTCATTGTGTAGATGCCAAAGAGTGCAGTTACCCACAGGTAGAGACTATAGCCCGGGGTATCCCAGGCTGTTTGGTACAGCTTCTTCAAGTTACTGAAAGGTGAAAAGGAATACAAAAGCTACCACATACACACAAAGAGGAACACATGTACAGACAAATATTCTAGCTAATGAGAATTCTGCATCACAACGCCCAGGATGTTCACCAAGTGCCACATTCACTTCTCCGATGCTTTTCCTCTGGTGCGATGAGGAGATTGCTAGTTGGTAAAGTGCTTTTCTCATAAGGGCAAGGATCTGTGTTTAAGCCCTAGAACCCACATAAAAAAGCCAGGTGCAGCAGCATGAGCTTCGTGTATTAGCATTTGGGTACCAGTGGAAGCAGGTGGACGCCCCGGCTTTGATCCATATGAACATCACCTTTTCCCACTCCCCATCGTGCACCTACATAGGCCAGACTGCCCTGCTCCATTCCATCTTCAGTTGTCCTGATCACTCCCTCCTTCCTGATCCACTGGGACCCTGGCATCTTCCTTTCAGAGCAGTCAGTAGGCTGCTTGTGGATGTGGGCAGGGCTGCCCCTGCAGACTTCACCTGTCCCCACCACTTAGCTGCCCAGCAGGGGACCCCAGCAGACACCTCTTGAGCAAGCTGGCAGACAGACACACAGACAAGGAGACATGGGCTCCCAGCAATGCTCTCTCTCTCTCTCTCTCTCTCTCTCTCTCTCTCTCTCTCTCTTTCTTGTGTGTGTATGTGTGTGTGTGTTACACACATGCATTATGTGCATGTGCAGATGGCAGAGGAGTATTTGGATGTCTTCCTCTACTGATATCCACCTATTTATTTATTTATTATTTATATTTTTGAGATGAGGTGTCTCACTGAACAAGAAGCTTACACTTTTTGGAGAGGCTGGCTAGCTATTAACTCCCCAGGATCAGCCTGTCTTCATCGCCCAATGCTGGGGTCACACGTATATGTGGTGCAGCCATGCCTGTTTTTAATGTAATGCTGAGGATTTGAACTCATGTCCCATGCTTCCACTGCAAGCCCTCGTTCAGGGAGCCATCTCTCCAGCCCCGGTTTTTCTACTGTTTGTCCATCACCTTGCTGCTCTTCCTTCCATGACCATGGTGGGATGAGATTCAGCCTTTCTGACAAGGGAGCCCTTAGTTGGTGAAATCCTCTTTAATAGGTGGTCCTTGATCCAAAGGGACCCCATTATCCAGAGTCTATTTGCCCTGAACCCCAAACTGGGGAAATCCCACCTGACCAGGCATGGCACCTTCTGTGGGAGGTCATGTGACCCTCATGAGACTTGGGAGATCAAATCTAGCAAGCCATATAAGGAATCCCTGGCTATCTAGGCATGGCAATGCAGGGCCAGGAGTCTCAGAGACTAAGGCTGTTCTGTCCACGTGTGGGGCAGTAAGGGCCTGCAGCTCAATGCAGTCACCTGTCTTAGTTTCTTTGTCTAAAAGCCATTCTTCTTTTAAAACACAAGTTTCAAACAGAATCACAGAAAGGAAAGTGCTTACCTTTGAGTTTTTTCCTCCAGTTCCACATCCTGCAAAATTACAGAAGGTTATTTTTGCAATAGGATATTTTTTTTGCTCTAAAGAGCAAATGCAGCAAGAAATATATTTTCTTGAGCCCCAAACGAGTTGTTAGGCCTTTTAGAAAGTGTCAGAAATCACACTAATCATTAATGGCATGTTTAAATGTTTAGTTCTGCACCAGCAAAGTTTTGAAAGAGCCTCAACTCAGCCTTTCACGTCAGAGCTGCTGTAGTGTGTGCTCTCCTGACGGACAGCAAGGAAAGCATGGCCTCAGTCATCTGACAGGCCCGGGGCTCTGTCCACTCTGCGGAGCGGATATTTGTACCCATTTTTTGAGGTTAATGTTTCTTAGCACACATTTTAAATTCCATCTTTACAGCCTGTCCTGGTTAGTTTTATTGACAATTTCACATAATCCAAGAAAGTCTCAATCAAAGGACTGATCAGACCAGACTAACCTGTTCCTATGTCTTGTAGGAAGCTTTCTTTTTATGCCGAACAGAGACCATGTGCCCCTGCTAAGGGGGAATGGGGACACAGTGCCTGCTTTGTGGACACTGTGGGGAGCTGGCCTTTCAGTGCAGAGACCAGCCGGCTACTTCCCGTAGCCCAGCCTAAGTGGTAATTCCAATTTAGACTCTTAGCCTGGACCCGCTAGACACGTGTTCCACTCTTGGCCATGACTTCTCACCTGCCCAGAGCCTGGACAGGAATTTCAGGTTGATGGCTGATGGCCTCCCTTCAGCCAATATCCACTCACAACACCAGCTACCCAGATTGGTGGTCCGAAAAGGGAACCTTTTTCCAATCCACTGGCCACCCAAATGAAATGCAGGCCTACCTTAGCCTGTATGCATGATTTGAGGGGTCCCCTGGACCCTAACATAACACCATGAGAATTATTAACTAGAAATCTGAAGAGAAGCCACCTGTCAAGGCAAGATGAGGTAAAAGAGGTGGGTGTCAGGGCATGTGGTGATCAGCCAAGGACACCACAGCTGGAGCAGGCACAGGGAACTGGCCACTGGTACCTGAGAGGGCTAGAGCTGACATGATTATGTCTGCTACACATATCCTCTGACTCCTAGAACAGGAAGATCAATGGTGGAAGAATGTCAGCCCCTCTCCTGAAGGCTCTAGAGCTTCTTACACCCCCAAACACTTCAAGAATCAGTATCACTTTGTGCTGAGAACCCAGAAGGTATCGTTCCCTTTTGCTTCCTTGGACAAAACACCTAGTAACTTGTCTTGCCAACTATCTATAAGGACAATAACCAGTTGGCTCTGCTCAGGAAAACACAGTGAGTGTTCTGAACACATTGCCGAATGCCTGGCAGCAGAGAGCATAGTAATCATGCATATTTAGATAAGAGGAAGCCTGGTTCTGCAAGTTGGACAGAAAATGACAGATGTTTATGTCAGGCCCAAATTTGCTTGCTTCCTAGGTCTGAACTTGTAAGTCTCCTGGTATGCATTTAGCCAACCTTTTGCAGATGCCCTCCCTTAACAGTGGCCATTGTGATGTTGAAGAGGGCACTGGTAAGTTCCTGAGCTCGCAGCTTGTAGCTTCCTGATTCTTTGAGGTCATCCTTGGGGGCTCTAAAAAGCTCTGATTAAGAGTCAATGAAGAATTGAGTGTGAGGCCTGACTGGAAATACTGTGCAGCAGAGGCAGCCATATGCCTGTATATCCCAAATCTAATTGGCTATTGGCTCTCTCCTTGGAGGAATAACCCATGGCTGATACCACAAGCTTACATCCTCTACAGGTTAGGAGATGTTATAAGCCACAGTAAGACCCTGTCATATTTAACAGGAAAAATAAATGTAATTCATGTATTAACAGACCATCCAAACATATGTGTCAATACCAAAGTAACCAACCCCCATAACTATTAATGCAGTTTAAGTACCTATATATCCAATTGCTGTGCTTCATTAGTAGGATTGAAAGGTTTTTCATTCTGGACAACTGTCAGCCCATGAAACTAGGGAGCGAAACAGCCAGATTGACCCGAGTCCAAGGGCCATACCGCTCCCAGAGAGAAAGAAGTTAGTAGCACTGTTTTGCTTCTCATCATCTTGTGCCCCTTTTCTAAGTCTAGGGAAACAATTGTGGAAGAGTGGGGGGCTTGGTAGAATGTAAGGGCTGCGCTTGGGGGGGTGTATGGAAACTTACAGCAATAATCAGGCAATATAGTTGGACACTCATTTGCTTCAAACTTTATGAACATACAAGCCCCCCCCACCCCCGATGGATGGTGGGGCCCATGAGATGTGTGAGTTTGGGCACAACAAGCCTGCAAATTGGTTTTACTGAGGGATGCTTGTCCTCATAAATTATTACTTACTGCTAAAAATGAAAAAAAAAAATCTGAGAGAAAGAAGCGGACAGGTTATGGCAGAATGCCTGATCTGGAATGGGGTGGTGGGGTGGGATGGCGGGGAAGGGAAGGGACCTATGCCTGAACTGATTTGGAAAGATGATTGTATGAATTACACACAAAGCATCAATAAAAACAAAAAACAACAAAAAAAAAAAAGAATTGAGTGTTGAGGCTTACACCTAAACTCAGCACTGAGGGGAGGAATAAAAGTGCTAGGTGGAAAGCGACACTGGAATAGCAGTGAGTTTGAGGCCAGCTTGGGTAATAGGGTACAGAGTAACACTGTGTCCTCAAGCAACACACACAAACAGTTTAATGTTGCTTTTTTTTTAAGGACATGCCTATAAACTCAGCTACTTAGGAGGTTGAAACAAAAAGAACACAAGTTCAAAGACAGCCTGCACTACACAGTTCAAGCCAGTATGAGTTACTGAGACTCTTTTTCAAATTTAAAAATAAAAATAAACCACAGTGGAGGGATGTAGCTTAATGGTAGACTGCACGCCTACCATGCAAGAGGCCAGAGATTCAATTCTCAGTAAAGAAGGAGGAGAAGGAGGGAGAGAGGAGGGAGAGAGGAAGAGAAGGTGGAGGAGGAGGAGGAGGAGAGGAGGAGGAGGAGAAGAAGGAGACAAGAAGTAAAGAAGAAGAAGAGGAGGAGGAGGAGGAGGAAGAGGAGGAGGAGGAGAAGAACAAGAAGAAGAAGAACAAGAGGAACAAGAATAAGAAGAACAAGAAGAACAAGAAGATTCAATGGGTCACATTTAGAAAGAACTCATCTCATTGCTAGATGTGGTCCTTGGTAAACATCTGCACAAGTCCCACCATCCTTTATACATGTCATTGCCAATGTCAATGTGACCTTGTGGCTTCACCAGAAGATAGAGCCCATTGCTCCTTTTTCTGATCTGGGCTGAGCTACTAGCTCTGCTGCAGTCTAGGAGTCCCTGTGAAGTGGACTGAAGAGGCACTTGCTGGGAACTTGCCTTTGCAGCCTGCTGTGGAGTATCATATAGCCAGTGATCTCTGAAAACACTGGGCCATCCCCCTGAGGTCAGACCCAGAGTCCACAGCCAGCCAAACCCAGGCTTGTGACATGCAGAGCAGAGGTACTCTACCCCAGCTGGCTCAGCTTGTGTGCCAACCTTCATAATCAGCAAATCAGTGGCTGTGATTTTGAACCACTGGGTTTGGCTATTATTATGCAGGATTGGGTAACTGATAGCTAGCACTTTGCAACTTGCTTGAAATATACAGTCTTTCTTCCCAGATTGTTTCCAAAGAGACAAAATGGATGTAGGGACAAGGCATGACTGTTGATGGTGAAATCTTGGAAGTGGACCCGGAGTTAGCCATTCCTTAAGACTTAGCTCCTCTGGAGCTGTATCTTAGCCTATGACATCAGGTGTTTGGCTAGTTGATTGCCAAGACTAGAAATGTGACAGTCTATTGAATTACATGTCCTGTTCTAAACTATGTTGCCATTGTCTCAGACTTTATTTAAGAGTGATTTTCCGCCGGGCATGGTGGCACATGCCTTTAATCCTAGCACTTAGGAGGCAGAGGCAGGGGGATCTTTGTGAGTTCAAGGCCAGCCCGGTCTACAGAGTGAGTTCCAGGCCAGCTGGGGCTACAGGGAGACCCTGTCTCGAAAAGACAAAAAAAAAAGAGTGATTTTCCCCTTCATTTTGATAGCAATTCATATCTCCTATAGAGCCTGACCATTATGTTAATATGTCAAACACTGAAATCTTTCTACTCTCTAAGTCAAGAAGATTCAACTTTTTTTTTTCTGGGTCTGGCTTATTTCTTTTTCTTTTTTATTAAGAAGATTCAACTTTAATAAGACAGCCAGCTTTTTGATTCCTGAATCTCCTAAACTTAAGACAAACAATAACAGATCTTGGAAAACAAACAAAAAAAACTCCAGACGGATCACACAGCTTTAGAACTGGGTACATTTAAAAATTTTTTTTATTTATTTTTATATGTGTATGAATGTACTGTCTGCATGTAGGTTTGTGCACCCGTGTCGTGCAATGCTGCAGAGGTCAGAAGAGGGCATCGGATTCCCCTGGAACTGGAGTTAAAGATGGTTCTCAGATGCCATGTGGGTGCTGGGGATCAAACCCAGGTCCTCTGCAAGAGTGGTTGGTGCTCTTAACTGCTAGGCCATCTCTCCAGCCCCCTGGGTACATTTTTTAAATCTTTGGTATTTCAATTAACATTAGAGGTTGAGCCTTTCTATGAATGATTTCTGAATATGTGTCCTTAACATCCAAATGCTGGGCATAGCATTCTGTTAATTTTTATAAACCTAAGGTCTGAAGCTTTTTAGTTCAAGACACACTGAGGAATATTTCCTATCTGAAAAACTCTTACATCTGTGTTTTCTTTTAGCATGTCACCTATCTCTGGGAGCATAGCAGCTTCTTCTGAAAGCTGGCCAAAGGCTTGACAGCTTGCTCAGCACCTGACTGACAGTTTCTCACAACACAGGAACTGGCCCCACTTGCCTCTCTCAGCTCTGAGAGTTCTGTAATCTCTTCTGAGAGATAAGCATTGTTGAGAAGGTTAGCCAATTTCTAGGAGATTAGCAATTTCTATGGTGTCCTGTTGCTACCTGATACGTGACAGCTCTTCACTGACTTACTTGAAAGCCTTTATTTCAATGCTGTATCATAGAAAAATAGCTATGATCACATCCTGAGAAACAACTAGGGTTCTGCATGTAGAAGTGGCTCACATGTGCTCCTACTATTTCAGATCAACAGGGGTGCTTCATCATCCGTCAGGAGCAGGTGACATTCCTGTTTACGCAGGACTCCTGAATGAAATGTGAAGTTTCTTTTGCAACAAGATGAATCACCCATATGAACTGTAGAAGCAGTGTGCCTGTGGAGCGGTGTTACTGTCAAGAGAAGGCAGCAGCTATTTGGGGATCTGGAAGCTAAAAGAATGGCATGGAATAAATACTAATTAAAAAGATAATGAATAAAAAAATGAACCATAATATGTGAATTGTTTCTCCCCCACCCAAAACTCTTCTCTTTCTTCAGCAGGCATCTATTTTTCTTTTGTGGTGCTGGGAACTGAACTTAGGACCTCATCCATGCTAGGCAAATGCTGTCAGCTTGACATCTATTTTTGACATCATAATCCAGCGTGTTTTTATTCTTCAATAACTATCTATCACTAAGTATTTGCTCATTGCTTGGGATGTGCCCAACTGAAAGATGAACATAATTCATCCCATAATTGGGAAACAAAATAGTGAATGGTAAAGTGGACAAGGCAGATTAAGAGAACTAAAGTTTTAAGAATTTTTCTCAGAGAGCCAAGCTCACTTATAAACAAACAAGAAAGCTCTCTCATCTGTCTGTCTCTCTACAGACAGGGTCACTGCCCACCTAAGTCAGGGATTCTAGAAAGCCAACGGAAGCAGAGTACTGAGAAATAATCACCCTGGACTGTGTTCCTGCAATCTGAGAAAAAGTTGCTGCAACCTCCTGCAATCCTGCCTTAGGGGAAGGCAAGAAGGACACCCAGTTTCTCCAAGATGCTCCTCCTGATACCAACCACAGGCCCACCAGCGTCCTATCTCCCACTTCCTCTCTCCCACTTCCTTGTATAATCACTTCCTTGTTGCCTGGGTTTAAAACTGCCGATGCTGTACTCATACATCCCCTGGAAAGGCAGGGCAAAGCACCCACTGGAAAACTTTCATCATACCTAATAAATGGAGAAAGCCCTAGGGACTTAACACTGGAGGCCACTGCAAACACACTTCTTTCTGCCCTCAGTTTAAAGGGAACAGAGCTACTAAGGGGCTGTGGTCAGGTTTGAATGCTACCCTCCACAAGTTAGTCGTCTGCTGTACTGGGAAAAGTCCATTTGAAAGTTCAAACAGTACCCTGGAGGCAAAGGCAAGTCCCAGTTGTAAACCAGGAAAGTACTCAAGTAAAACCAAACCTGAAACCAATCTGAAGGCTGGGTAGCAAGAGAGTTAGACATAGGGATCAGGATTTGCAGGGGACTCCTGCATTCTGGAAGCTGAGAATCTGAGTGAACCTTTACAACCCCAGTTTCTTCATCTGGTAAAGTTCTCAATCTCACTTGAGTCTAAAAATATTTGTTCAGGCTAGAAGTTCAGAGGACAGGAGAGAATGTTCTTTTCAGGAAAGGACTCAGAGACCCTAGCCTGTTTTATAGAGGGAACGTGACATTTTCCTCCAATTTAAGAGTTCCTAGATGGGTGAACTGCACAATGTTCTTTTCTTTCTATTCCAGACAACAGCCTTGCAGCTAAGGGGAACCCAGGAATGAAAGCCAGTTTGCCTAGCTATGGCACTGTAGAAGATGGGATTGATATTTGGGTGTAAATAAGAACCTCAGATTAGCCAGAGGGACGAGCAGTATGCACACACCTGGGTGCATCGACCAGAGCTGCCCCTAAGTGCCCTTTTCTTGTGGCACTTTAAGCCTTCTCTGTATTGGCTGCTGAGGGTCCATAGAAGTCAGGTGCTGAGGCTTCCAGGCATCCCTCCAACTGCAGCCAGGTGGAAATGCCACCAGAGGAGTCTGGGCTAGATACAGTGCTTTCTCAGGCGGCAAAGCTTGGTTTTCTGGAGGGAGGAAGGGCTTTGCGCATAGGTGAGCGAAGAAATAATGGAATAACCAGGGAACTCCCCGTTGACCCCCGACCCCTCCAGGGTGAAAGTCTGGGTGGGTAGAGCTGGCATAGCACGTCTTCGCCTATTGTTGAAAGACGGTCGCACAGGCAAAATAACTTTTGACCTTCTTTTTGACTATTTTTCTAGTTCCTTCTCAGTGAACTCTCCAAGGAAAACACCCCATTTGCACTCCAATCCCCCAAACGTTTGAAATGCAGATCGTCCTCGTAGGCGGTTCTCCCTTGGCTCCCCTCGACCTACTCCCGGCCACCACTGTGCACTTCTCAGTGCCCCCCCCCCGTACCCCAGCCCCCAGGCGCCGCCCTAATTTCCTTCCAGTGGCAACTGCTGTGGGCCTCCGTGCCGCGACGCCAGGCTGGGTAGGAGCTCTGGGCTCCGTTTGAGCTTCACGTAGGCTTCAGCCTCGATCCCTGGCTTAGCCATGACTTGGGCTTTCGCTGGACCTACAGAGTAGGTTCTTCCAAACCTCAAGCCGACCCGAAGCCTGGGGAGGCCTTTAGGACCGAGGGGAGCCATCGCTTCCACAGTCGCCTGGAAATTCCTGTCTTCCCAGTCCCCAGCGGCGGTGCCCCCTCCCCCAGCCTCGGTCGCCCTCCGGTTTCCAGACACTGGCCCTGAGCCACACTCCAGCCACTGGCCTGGGGCAAAGTTGGCGGCCACCTTGCGCAAGGCTGCTCCTCCAGCTCCCTCTGCTCCTCCTCCCCTTCCTCCTCGCGGCCACCCTCCCCCGGGGCCCGCAGCCGCCGGCTCCCGCACGAGTCTCCAGGCTCAACCGACTAAGCGGAGCGCCTCCGGGCGCCCCTAGTGCAGCCCTCGGGCTGGCGCGCGCCCCGGGTGTCTCCGGGTGCCCTTCCTTTGCCCAGGGTCTGAGAGGACTCGGTTGCGCTCCGGCGACGCTGCTGCCCCGCGCGGGCGCTCGGGATCCGTGTGCGCGGGGCAGCCGGGGGCGCTGGCGGCCAGCCCAGGGCTGAGAGCGGCGGGAGGGAGCGGCGCGCAGGGGAGGGCAGAGGCGGAGTGAGCCGCGAGCCCAGGAGCAGAGGCGGGCGCCACACTGCCCAGCGCCCGGCACGCTCGCTGGCTCCGGAGACGCGCGGGCGGCTGCCTGGGCGCACCAGCCGGGTCACCTTGTCCCGGAGGTAAGTCCGGAGCGCCGGGGCAGCGCGGGCAGACCTGGGACCGCGGGGTGGGCGGGAGCCGTGGGGGACCGCGTCCAGTGCATGCCCTGGCGCCCGCGGGCGTCTTGCTCCACCTGGCAGCGCGCAGACTAGGCGGCGGCGTGCCACTCGCGGTAAGTCCCGGGGGTCGTGGTGGCGCGACCCGGGAGGAGTGAGATCTCCAGGCGAAGGCACAGA
Organism: Rhizomys pruinosus; assembly: GCA_009823505.1. NCBI lineage: Eukaryota > Metazoa > Chordata > Mammalia > Rodentia > Spalacidae > Rhizomys > Rhizomys pruinosus. Next base: position 291,577 of record VZQC01007120.1, read on the forward strand.
GCAAAGGAACCGGTACTGTTGGTCCAGGCTGCGCCTTGGCGCCTCGCCACCTTAGGGTACCCAAGCGGGGTGGAGAGGATGCTGTGCGACGTCGGTGAGAGCTAGCGAGGCCGGGTCTGGGGATCTCAGAGGAGCCAGGCTGCCCAAGGCCAGGCGCAAGTGGGTGGGGGACGTCTGCCTTACTGGTTCAGGCAACCCCCAAAGAGACCTGCAGAGTCCAACAAGGGCTGATGAGCAGGCAGCCACCGACTGGCACCGCTGTCCACTTGGGACGGAGAATGGAAGGGGACTTGGGTTCACGGGGCGCAGGGGAAAAGGAAAACTAGGGTGTAGGCGTATCTGGATGTGGTGAGGGGCACAGGCGGCTACCAGGGTGGAGGCTGGGATTTCTGGAGCCCTCACCACCAGCCAGGCCGAGACTGGGCTTCGGGAGATGCCTGGCCCCTGGCAGCGCGACAGCCTGCAGCTTGGGGCCGCCGAGATGGGAGCACGCAGATGGACTTTAGGGGTGCAGATTCTAATCTGGTTTTTCCTGGGCGCCCTCCCTCTCAGTACTGGAGAGAGAGAGGAGCAGGTCTTCCGCGGAGTTGGCACTTTTTCCTTAGGAAGGGGCTTTAGGCTTTGCGTGTTCTGCAAGACCCTAGTGGTTGTGGGCGCCTACAGTTGAGTTTTGGGGAGACAGCCGAGGGGTCACCTGGCTTTTCTAAAGGACTAGAGGAAGGGGCCTGGTGGTAAACCTCATTTTCTGTGGGGTGCCCTGGCAGGCAGAAGCTTTGGTACGTGGCACCCAGACTTAAGGTGCGTGTCACCCTCCTGCGGTATTAGAGTGGCGCCTCTGCGCTGCTGCAGGCAGGGACTGGGTGCCGGAGCTTTTCCTAGCCGGGTCAGCTGTTCAGTGCAGCAGACAGTGGCGAGAGGGGTGCGTGGGGTGAGGCTTTGCTGCTATGGGGGACGTGGGGAGCCCGGCAGTACCCGGTGGTTCCCTTTTCTGTTTAGAGTCAGGCAATGGGCACTCGCGCGTCTGTGTGTCTCTGGGTCCCCCTCCTGCAGACCTGAGAGTATGGTCTGAGCCCAAATCCGGAGGCGTCGCGCTGTGCAGACCTGCAGCCTGAGCCGCCTAACAAACCCCAAAGAAAGACAGCCAACTTTTCTTTGCCGGGATGTCATTGTTGAAGCAGCGGGCGTGGGTACAGGGACGTGGTCTTCAAAGAGGGAAGAGGGGCCACCAAGGTTGCTGCAGCCTGATGGGTTCTGAGGAGGACGGCGGGATTTTCTGAGCACTGCGTGCTGTGCCTGTGGTAGCTGACCACCCTTCTGAAGATTCAGACCACAGGTGTATAGGGCCTGTGGATGGGAGAGGAAGCGCCTCCTTTTCATTGTCTTCTTCCTGGCTTCCTCCAACACTTCGACCGACCCCTGTGCTAAGGCAGACCTCGTCCCCCAGCTGATAAGGTTTCCTTCCCAGACAGTCCTCTGCCCGCCCCCGACCCCCACCCCCAGGAGAAAATGAATAGTTGTAAAACAGCCATCGTTGTTCAATAAAGGAAAAAGAAAAAGGGGGTTGGGGAGAGCAAGTTTCAAAGTTTTTGTTATGAGCATTTTCAGTGGTTTAGAAAGACAGGGAGACAAAAGGACTTTACACCTGCCTATGCTTCTGGCCACCTGGCCTGACTGCTCAGAGTTCAGAGGGCCAGACTTGAGGAAAGATGTCAAAAGCCAATCCAAAATTGATGAGTATTTGAGGGGAGAGATATGCTGTTTACCTTGAGTCAGTTGTTCCATGTCATCATTGGATCATAGCATCATTGTTTCCTTGAAGTTTATGCAATTATGATTTTTTTTTGGTCTTTTTGAGACAGGGTCTCCCTGTAGCCCCAGCTATCCTAGAACTCACTCTGTAGACCAGGCTGGCCTTGAACTCACAAAGGTCCACCTGCCTCTGCCTCCCAAGTGCTAGGATTAAAGGTGTGTGCCACCATGCCCGGCTGCAATTATGATTTAAAAAATATCCAATCAAATGCCTGAATAAATTAAAAATAATAAATTGCATTGCCTTTTTGATGTTTTAAGTTAGTTTACAAAGTCATAGGTTTCTAAATGGGGTATACACACACACACACACACACACACACACACACAGATATTTTTTGTTTCATTTTGGTTTTGACCCCAGAAAGAAAAACACATAGCTCCCTTCACCTGCATGTGGTCCTGTCCCTGTAGCTGACAGAATTTCATTTCAAGTTGTTCTGACCATCGCTAATGACTGTTGTGTATTTTGTCTCTCTTTCTGGTACAGCATCCCACGGCCTCACAGCCCATGTTGAACATGGCTATCACTACCTAGCTACCATCCCCCAGCTCTAAAAATGAATGTCATTAATAATCTCATTAAAATGCAGGTGATGTTAAAATACAAAAAAAAAGGCATTCTCTTTCTCCATTCATACAGCATGGTAGAAAAGGACAGGCTACTAATTTTCCTATGGGAACAGAGGAGGGGTATCAAAGGAGGAAGAAAGACAAACCCAGTTACTGAGAAACAAAGGCCTTGTAAACTTCTTATACCAGTCTCTCTGGAAGGCTGAACAAGATTCTTGTTTAAGAATTGATGCATGAACAGCAAAATAACCTTTCTTTTGGTTAAAACTTTATAACTCAATCTGTAAGTCCTAAGCAATTAATTTATTGCACATTCAGTCTTGACATGGGAGGGCTGGACTGGACTGGACTTGTCCATTTTATTAACCTCAAGTCTTATTTTCTAGAGAGTTATTACTCTTAGAGGGAAGATACATTTTCTTATGTAAGTTTCCTCTCAGAGATGATGTCTTCGCTGCTGTTGCAAGGTTCACTGGGAGTGCTGCATGCTCCATCCATTCATTAGGAAGCCTTGGGTGGGTATTCCTCTCATCCTGCCCTGGTAGGGCCTCCCAAGGAGGTGCCTTACCTGCTGGGATTTGGTCTCCAGTGTGATTTTTCTGGAAAGGTAAAGCACACCCTGGAGGCCATCAGAGTCAGCTGGAAGGATGCATGGCCAGCCCCCCCCCCCTAGATAGAGCCCCTCCCACCCTGTACTCTTCTGCATTTTCCTTTAGATAAAAGCTGTTCCTAAAAATTGTCAATGACGTTCTTGGAGTCAGGTAGACTTTGGCATACCTTTGTGAGGAGCACTATTTCAAGGAATCCTCAGTTAACCTTTTTTTAAAATGAACGATTCTTTTGCAGGTAAGTGTTTTCATCATATCCTCTCAGATAAAACCTTGGTATTTCTGTTTTAAACCAGTGCAGGCCTGTGCCTCTCACTTTATTTGCAAAGTCAGGTGCCTGTTGAAGAGTCCAGATCCTCTGGCACTATAGGGGCTGAGGAGGCACTGCCACCGGAAATGTGATCAGATGTCACTTTATTAGAAACATTGCTTCTTTTGTTGAGTGGGATGAAGATGTGGAAGGACAGGGTGTCTACCTGTCAGTGACAGCTGATGGGATTGAGGTTTCTGTGAAACGTTACTTGGGACTTTTACAGAAATGTGCTAATGTGAGATGATTGGAGAACATAGCTTGTAGCCTAGCTTCACTGTGCCGGGAACATCATGAACAGTATCAAAAAAAGCAAAACTATTCAAAACATGAAAGGTCTGCTGACCAGTCTCTACTAATGCCACCAGAATCGCAACAATTATGAGACGAGAGCAGCAGGTGCTTTCAAATATGATTTAAGTCTCTGTGCAAGACTCTTGTACTTTCAGATTATTCCTCAGAGTCCGCAGACATGTTGAGCACTTGGGGGCCCTATCTCCTGGCCATCATTCCTTCCTGCTTTGTTGTATGCTGGCTAGGAAGGAAAGAATGGCTGCACACCCTCAGACTGACTTCTGTCTCCTCGTTGCTACTCCAACCCCCTGGAACTTTCTGGAACATCTGTGAACAGATGTTCTGCCTCCGACTAGTTGAATTAGACAAATATTTTCCCAAATTTTGTTGCTTTTCAACTATAGTCTTCTCAGGTTTTTGAAAACAAAATATTTATGATGATTTGTTGAAAGAAGGAACTCTGAGGGAAAGGATGCCTTTGAATCTTTATCAAATGTTTCTCCCGAGTATGCTTTCCATCATTGGGTCTATGAGAAAACAGAATGAGGGTCCTTCCTGAGTCTGTATCTTTTTTTTTTTTTTGTATGTGTACCTGCAGAGGCAGGTGGATCTTTGTGAGTTCAAGGCCGGCCTGGTCTACAGAGTGAGTTCCAGGACAGCTGGGGCTACAGGGAGACCCTGTCTCGAAAAGACCAAAAAAAAACCCCAAAAAACAATTTGCAAGCAGTTGTGCCCAAACCCACACAGCCCGTGGGTCCCACCATCCAGCAGGGGGGGCTTGTATGTTCAATCAAGTTGGTCAAATGAGTGTCCAGACTATATTGCTGTTCATATGTTCGTATGTTCATATGTTGTTCATATGCCTGAACAATAACTTTTGAAAATGCAGTTATTTAAATAAAAGTGGCTTCCTGTCACATTACACAATTCTTTTTTGGGGGGGGTATTTTTGAGACAGGTCTCCTTTTAGTTCCAGCTGGCCTGGAGCTCACTCNACTGAGCATCAGGTGACAGTGCATGTCTACTGAGCATCAGGTGACAGTGTGTGTCCACTGAGCATCAGGTGACAGTGCATGTCTACTGAGCATCAGTTGACAGTGCGTGTCTACTGAGCATCAGGTGACAGTGCATGTCTACTGAGCATCAGGTGACAGTGTGTGTCCACTGAGCATCAGGTGACAGTGCATGTCTACTGAGCATCAGTTGACAGTGCGTGTCTACTGAGCATCAGTTGACAGTGCATGTCTACTGAGCATCAGGTGACAGTGCATGTCCACTGAGCATCAGGTGACAGTGCATGTCTACTGAGCATCAGGGTGCTTTCAGGAATTTTCTGAAAATTCTTTCCTGGTGGAGAACTGCCCTGCCTCCTTCTCCTGCTCCTGTGGTCCCAAAGACAAAGTGATGAAAAAAAGACTCCAAATGACTGTTGAGGGAGACTCGGGTGGTCAAGGTCACCCACAGGGTGGTCAAGGTCACCCACAGGGTGGTCAAGCCACCCACAGGGAGGTCAAGGTCACCCACAGGGAGGTCAAGGTCACCCACAGGGTGGTCAAGTCACCCACAGGGTGGTCAAGGCCACCCACAGGGTGGTCAAGGTCACCCACAGGGAGGTCAAGGTCACCCACAGGGTGGTCAAGGTCACCCATAGGGAGGTCAAGGTCACCCACAGGGAGGTCATGGTCACCCACAGGGAGGTCAAGGTCACCCACAGGGTCTTTTTGGTGCTCTCCCCACTCGTGTTTGTCCCGGGCCTGAACCCTTGTGATCTTTGCTCAAGATGGTGCCAGTGGGAGAGAGAGACCTGCCCCTAGCACTCTTGGCTTATAAGCCCTTAGCCCCTTCCCCTAGGCTGGTTGGGAGGGGTCACTGGATCCTTGGGTCCACCTTTCCCTCAGAAGGACAAGTCAAGTCTTGGAGGTGGGTGCTCTTATGGTGACATCCGTCTTTTGGAGGACTGCCCACCCTACAAGTGGTCTAAGAAAATACCATGCTTTATTTGCACGTTGTATTTGCTGTGAGTTGGAAGCACTACATCCAGGAGTTAGTCATGGTGGGAGGGTGAGTGACAGGAATAGTTTTGAAATGAAAAGAGCAGTCAGAATCATAATGAAGCGGCAGTGTAGTGTTCAGGAGTGCTGTTCATTTAGCTTTGTTCATTTGTGTCTGCCTTCTTTTCTTTTTTTTGGTCTTTGTGAGACGGGGTCTCCCTGTAGCTCCAGCTGTCCTGGAACTCACTGTGTAGACCAGGCTGGCCTTGAACTCACTGAAATCCACCTGCCTCCTGAGTGCTGGGGTTAAAGGTGTGCGCCACCATGCCCAGCCTACAATATGCATTTTTAAGCATAGTCTTGGCCCTTGATGTGTTGGTGGTACAGACTGTGATTCAGTACAGGCTTGAAATAAAAGAGTTTTATTTCTCAAGATCCACTCTGGAACAGGACTGGGAACCCCGTATCCAGGCTGAGGAGCAAGATCAAAATTGTGAGCTTTGGTGGACATCAAGAATGCCTAACTAACCCTATGAAAGACAATACCAGTCCCACCTTTTTAGACTTTCAGAGTCTAAAACTGCGTTTACTAGAATGCAGACTTTGCTATAGCCCACCTTCACTTCCAAACTCAGTCCCAACCTATGAGTATTCTCCTAAGAAACCTGTTTGCTGAGCACTCCATGGGATCTTAGTGCAGGGCCTCGGGGTTACTGGAAAGAAGAGGGACTTGCCAGGTGAACAGTAGGTGGGCACCTTGTCTGAGATGCATTCGCAGGATCTGGTCTGGGCTTGTAACTCAGTCATACTAGATTGACTTCAAGAAGCATTCAGCTCATCTGCATGGCCCAAAGAAGTCACCTCCCTGTACGAAGTGAGGATCTCTAGCCCTTCCTGCCTCGGACCCTAGCCTTGATATGTCCAAATCCTATCCAGCTTTCTCACTTTTCTGTCCCAGTTCCTTTCTTCTCTCCAGCCCAGAACCAGGAGTAGAATGATTAATGTGAACACTATTTTGCATTTTATTTTTAAACCCAGGAATACAGTTCAGTCATTTCAGTGCTTAGTGCTTTGATATAATGCAGTTCTCTAAATTCCCTGATAGAGATGAGTTTTGTTTAAAGCCCATTTTAAGTACAAAGAAATAATCTGGTTTGTTATTTCCAATTTCATTCTTTCCCTTTCGTTTACATCCTGAATTCTGAGGGTGAGGATGTGTATGTATATATAAGTGTGTGTGTGTGTGTGTGTGTGTGTGTGTGTGTGTGTGTGAATGTGCCCTCTTTCTGACAGCAAGGCCTGTGCATGCAGCCTCCAGCACAGTGGCCACCAAGGGGCTCAGAACCAGGAGAACATCGTGGTCCCCTGGCCACACCTTCTCTGACCTAGACTCTCCAGGTCTTCTTGCATAATGTTCCCTGGCACTAATCTGACTGTTCCTAGTATCCTCTGTCTTAGCTGTGAATAAGAGCCTTGAATGTGTTTTGGAATATCACAGTTTATTGTAGAACCATAGGGAAAAAATGTATTTGAAGACTCAAAATGTGCAGAACAGTGCAGTTCCTCTTCTTACTTCTGATTTGCCAGTGCATTTTCGGGACTGGCACTGAGTTACCAAGTGTGTCTCCATCTCATATGTCAGAAACTGTTCTTTTTGTTTTTTCTTTTAATTAATTAATTTATTTATTTATTTTATTTATTTATTTTGGTCTTTTCGAGACAGGGACTCCCTGTAGCCCCAGCTGTCCTGGAACTCACTCTGTAGACCAGGCTGGCCTTGAACTCACAAAGATCCGCCTGCCTCTGCCTCCCAAGTGCTAGGATTAAAGGCGTGCGCCACCACGCCCAGCTACTTTTTTTATTTTTTATGTATATGAATCTACTGTAGATCTGTGCACCCGTGTTGTGCAATGCCACGGAGGTCAGAAGAGGGTGTTGGATTCCCCTGGAACTGGGGTTAAAAGACGGTTCACAGCGGCCATGTGGGTGCTAGGGATTGAACCCGGGTCCTCTGCAAGAGCAAGTCTGTGCTCTTAACTGCTAGGCCATCTCTCTAGCCCAGAAACTGTTCTTTTTGATATACACCACTTAGCTGCAAGGCCAGGGACACAGGTCTGCTTAGGGAACGTTGTACAGACATGTTCAGGGGCACTGTGCCCCATCTCCGTCTGTTGTGGGTCATGGCCCAAGCCTCCAACCCCTCCTTCTTTGTTAAAGTAGAGATTTTCTTTTTTTTTTTAATTTTTATTAATTTTATTTATTTCTGTATGTGTATGAATGTACTGTCTGCATGTAGGTTTGTGCACCCGTGTCATGCAATGCCGCGGAGGTCAGAAGAGGGTGTCGGATTCCCCTGGAACTGGAGTTCTCCTGGAATTGGAGTTTCAGACGGTTCTTGGCCACCATGTGGGTGCTGGGGATCAAACCTGGGTCCTCTGCAAGAGCGGTCTGCGCTCTTAACCGCTAGGCCATCTCTCCAGCCCCGAGATTGTTTTCAAATGTTCAGGTGTTCTATGGCCTGAGGACTCCATTTGGGAAAGTTGAAACTGATACCTGCTTCCTCTCTTAAGTGTTGCCTTTTCATCTCCCCCCCCCACCCCCACAGGCTCCTCTGCACCCCACTGACCCTATGCTCTGGCCCATCTCTATCAGAGTTCTGGGTCACCAATCTCCAGCCACCAGTATGATTCCTGTACAGAATTGTGTACAGGTACAGACAGTGAGGCCTAACGCAACCACACACATAGGCAGTGCTGGCTAAGGATTCAGGCCCAGGACTTCACTGCCTTCCCTTGTCTGGTCCTCTAGTTGTTATAGTGGCCCACGAAGCCTGCAGAGGCTTGCCTCATTGGGACTTGCAAGGTACAACTGATGTAAAGGTTCACATCTCACATGCTTGGACAGGCTGCTTGATGGCAGGTTCATAGTAGTCCAGTCCAGTGTCTGATGTGCTCAACCCACCAGCATCTGGGCTCAGAGTAAGGAAGAGTTAAAGGGCAATCGGGTCACTCTCTTTCTGGTGCTCAATGTCCCCTCTCAGCTACCAAGGCCGCTCTGTGGCTCCAGGCATTCGGATACACTATGTACATCCTTCCATTGACCGCCGAGGGCCTTCCCACTGCTTTATCCCTGCTGGGACGTTCTCTCTCCCGGCAAAGCCCCCAAAGTCTTAGCCTTCTCTGTTCTCTCTGCACAATGGAAGGACGAACTCAGCTCTGAGCAACACCCCAAATTGAAGAATGGTGTTCTGATAATTCCCTGTTGCCTCCAGGGAGAAATCAGTCCCATCTTTTTACACACTTCCCTCAAGCCGAGGCGTGCACCTGTCTTCTGGATATGGTTCGAGATATCTATGTGCACACTGATGTGTGAGAAGGGACTTGGAGCTTGGCAATGTCAAGGAAGAGGAATGGAAGTGAGTGCAGTCTGGAGAAGAGGGAAGGGTGGGTGGTGCCATGGCAGGGATACAGGGGTGGGGCGTGGGCTCTGATGGGGCTCATAGCAAGTGTCTTCTTGTCTCTCAGCCTTGCAGTGCCCTGGGTATTATGCACAAGGTCAACCAGGTGTCATAGTGTGGGTTAGGGAGAAGCATGAGCTCTGGGAGACATCAGCACTTCAGTAGAAACTAAAGCTGTGCAAGGGCCAAGAGGGCTGGAGAAGCTCACGGAGAGCTGAGAGCTGGAAGCACTTAGTATGCTTCTGCGTTGTTGAGAATACTCCAGTCTCCAAGGGTCTCTGACCTCGTTTTCTAACATTGCTGTCTTTGGGGTTTGTTTCTTGGGCTGGATAGAAATACTGGTCTTTTCCCTGAACTTCTCACTTCAGAGCCCAGTGACCATCTAGAAAGGATGGCCCCTGATCTTGACTCCTAGGCGAGCTAATGGATGTGGGAAGTATAGGCAGTTCTGACCTGAGGGACCAGACTGAAGCTTGCAAGTCTTGTTGGCATCACGTCATGAAGGTGGTACAGGGAAACTGACAACAGCTCTGACTCCTGGGGTCTTATTGCTTAGTGGTGCCTCTTTTTGGTCGGAAGGCCAAGGGGGGAGAAGGAAGAGGGCAGATGGGGAGACGCGGCATGTGCCCACGTCTCCAATGGTTCTCTCGGCACACTCTGGAAATGCCCTCATTTTACGCTTGGCCACATGGCATAACCAAAAGAGTCAGAGGCTGCCAACCTGCTGTCCAGGCTTTTGTTGCCAGAGGGGTGCTGCTTGCTGCAGGAGCCCTTCTTCAGAGCATGCTTGCCTGTGTGTCTGTCCCTGAAGCCCATGTTATCTCGCCCCACCGTGCTTGGCTGTCAGGTCATCTGGACGCTGTTGGAATCTATTGTAACTGCTAAGATAGTTATACATCCAGTGCAAAAGGCAAAGGGCCACAGACTATTTCACCATCCAGTAAACCCCGAAGGAGACAAAGCATACTTGGGTTATTTCTTCATCTGCACAGTTTGGGTAGATTCCTCAGGAGACACTGCCTACAGCAACTCAACAAGTTTACCCATGGTGAATGGAGATCTGGGATGTAGGCTACACAGGATTCAGGTACCTAGAGTTTAGAAGAGCAGAGATCACCTGCAGAGTAGCCGGACAGTCAGAGGGGAGGCGTTGATTGCCTCTAATGTAGCAGACCCTAGAATGCTGACCTAAACTAACTAGCACAACACGTCTACCCGTGCGCTTGTCTTGCTCTCAAAATAAAGCTTTTCCCAGAAGATGGAAATGGCTTCCTCTCTGCAGATACTGGCCAGAAACATTGGTCTTACTGGAACTGGTATTTAGAGTCTTATGTGTTTAAAAAATAAATTTCAGTGAGTTGGACTCTGTCCAGTGGTCAAATGTCCTTTGTACAGGGAAAAATCAGGAACAAGCTCAGCTGTATCTGCGTGCTCAAATCAAAGAGCTTCTGTCCTGACAGTGTCTGGTTTTGTCCTGAAGAGCATTTTTGCATTGGTGATGCATGTATCCCTCCCTTTAAGTCTCTCTCCCCAACCCTTGGCCCTCTTGTGTGATACAGAGTTGCCAGGGTGGGAGGACTGTGTTAGCTACTTTTATGTCACTGTGACCAAATGCCTAACATAAACACTCAAGGAAGGATTTAATTTTGCCTCACAGTTTCAAAGCTGTCAGTCCACAGTTCTTGGCTCTGTTGAATCTGGGCCCATAGTGAGGCAGAACTTCACAGTGGTGGGATCATGCAGGGACTGGAGACCAGGCATAACCCTAAAAGGCATGCCCACGGTGACCTACTTCCTCCAGCTAGGTACCACCCCTAAGGTTCTAGAACCTCCTGAAGTAGTGCCGAGAGCTGGGGACCAAGGTAAAACACATGAGCTTGTTGGGCGGTTTCATATTCAGACCATGGCAGGACACACAGTCCTGAGCTGGTACTTCCTCCCATTCATCCTGTCCTTCCTAACCAAACTGTCCAGTGGCATTGCTGTGAGTTGTGATTTGCAGAAGCTTCTCAGTTTACAATGGGGTTCCACCCTGAAAGACCCATCCCAGGAAGAAATGCCATAGGTAAAATAATGGGCCCAATCCACCCAAGCTTCTGAGCATCTGTTAGCTTGGTAACCATGCACTGCAGTTTTGGTTGTTTCCCCTCAGTGTTGTAGGACTGTCTGCAGCTGCAGTTTTCTGCCCCGGTCCATAGATGAAAGAGGACATAAGAGCCTAAAGCAGTAGACCAGATAAGACACTAACCTGAATGCCTATTGCTTTGCATTATCATAAAGTTGGAAAGTCTGAGCTGAATCAACATAACTCAGAGATCATGTGCACAGTGGCTGTTTCCAGGATGATTTCCTTGTCCCCAAATTGTACCCAAGGCTACCTCCCCCAGCCCACTGCATGGGATATTCTTCACTGGGCACATTCTCTGCAGGTCCCTTATCATCCTCCAGTCCCCCACCACCACCACACACACACATCCTCCTTCCTCTGAGAATGGTACACAGAAGCACAGTACCCACATCAGAGGTCTCATTCCTCCTCATCACCAGGCTTAACTGGCCACGCCTACCTAGACACTTCTCCTCACTGGCCCCATCTGGACCTTTCTGGCTAGCCTAGGTTGTAGCTTCTTGTGGGCTCTCCTTATCTGTCCCCTGGCTGCTAGGACTGTCCAAGTGTGAGCTGGTTAAAATGTGCATCTGCCTCTGGCCCTCTCCCCAGCCTTCTCTAAGCATCTCCTTTTAGCTACTGGGGACAGACTGCTTGGAGAGGAGAGAAGAGGGGAGGGGAGGGGAGGGAAGGGGAGGGGATGGGAAGGAAGGGGAGAGGAAGGGAAGGAAGGGGAGAGGAAGGGAAGGGAACTGAAACTGTTCCTGTGGACCCTCCGGTCTCATCATTACTTTTCCCTAGTCCCAGAATGTAGAACTCCTAACTTTACCATATATTATTATGCATGACGCATGTCATATGCCCACCTCCACCCCAGCTTCTGCCAGCTCCCACTAACTACCTTTAGACCTCAGCGTGACTGTCACTTCTTCCTAGGGTCCTTCTCTCAAGTTCAGCATCTTGACTTCCAGGTATCTCTGGTGCCTGGATCCCCCCAAACTCTGCTGTGGCATTAGCAGAACTGTCATGGTATGAGATATCTGGAAGTCACTCTGGCAAGATGTGCTTGCATTCCACACAATGTGAACTACAGATTTCCTCATGGAGAAGGAGAGCACTCTAGGGGCTGGAGAGATGGCCTAGTGGTTAAGAGCACCAACTGCTCTTGCAGAGGACCCGGGTTCGATCCCCAGCACCCACATGGCAGCTGAGAACTGTCTTTAACTCCAGTTCCAGAGGAATCTGATGCCCTCTTCTGACCTCCTCGGCATTGCACTACACGGGTGCACAAACCTACATGCAGACAGTACATTCATACACATACAAAAATAAATTTTAAAAAAAATTTTAAAAAAGAGAGCACTCTACTAAACAGGGAAGCAGCGTGTTTCTGAGTCAGAACATTTGATAGCAACCAGAGTGCACTATTCTCTCCATGGTAATTGATAGAAAGGATGCTGTTTAATCAGACTGCCAGTGTTCATTGCCTTTTGAGCTTGATGATATGATTCACAAGTTCCTGAAAGAGTAATGAGGACCCAATGCAAAATATTTCTGTAAATGAAGAATCACCTTACCTGATAATAAAATCAAGTGGTAAAATTTTATTAACTGACCTTATATCCAGGCAAGGGCAAGAAGAGAGTGGAACCCCACTCGTCATGAGATTGTAAGAACATAGGTGCAGCCACTATGGAAAAGAACATGGGGGACCTCAGAAAAATTAAAAAGGATTACTACAGGTTCCAGCATTCCCATTTCGGGCTGTGTATCTAAAAGAATCAAAAGCAGAGTCTTCAGATATTTTATGTTCATGTTCACAGACAAATTATTCACAATATGGAATAAAATGTAGTCACGATCAACAGATGAGTAGACAAGGAGAATGTAATACAAATACAGTGGAATATTAATTAGCTTTAAAGAGGAAGGAAATCCTGACATGCTGCAACCTGAATGAACCGTGGAGATATTTGAATAAGTAAAACATGCCAATCATAAAAGACACATAGCTGGTGATTCTATTTATATGCGATACGGAAAGTGGTCAACATCATAGAAGCAGGAAGCAGGGTGCTGGTTGCCAGGAATTGTTGGGAAAGGAATAGGGAGTTGTCATTTATTGGGTATGGTGCTGCACAACTGAATATATTTAACTCTACTGCACTATACAGTAAGAAGTAGTAAAGAGGGGAAATTTGATGATATGTTTGTTGCCATAGTAAAAAATAAAGACTATGTTTGGAACTGTTAAGATCTTAATTATTTGCCAAGAGTTGATAGGCTATGCCATTTAGCTACTGCTGCATAACAGACTGCCCCCAATGCCTACTCATGGTTCTGTTTGAACAGGATCAGTGGAGACAGCTTATCTCACCCCTGTTAAGTCTCAGGTTAGGAACTCAGGTAGCTGGGATTGGAGAGTGTGGAGTTGTTTCCAGGCACCTATCACCTCTCTGAGGTGACAAGCTTGGTAGCTTTGAAGCAGACACCCTCCCTGTGTTGAGGTTCATGGTCAATTTTTTTTTTTTTTTTTTTTTTTTTGTCTTTTTGAGACAGGGTCTCCCTGTAGCCCCAGCTGTTCTGGAACTCACTCTGTAGACCAGGCTGGCCTTGAACTCACAAAGATCCGCCTGCCTCTGCCTCCCAAGTGCTAGGATTAAAGGCGTCTGCCACCATGCCCGGCTAAGGTTCATGGTCTATTAACAGGAAGGTGCAGGCTTGTCTCTAGTTGAGGGTGTGTTAACTCCACCATGCCCTGTTGGTCAGGACTGAGGCCTGCTCAGACTTAAGAGGCTAGTATGATCTGACTCTCAGAAAGAAAGCATATTAAACAGTCTGTAACCATGTTTAATCTGTCATGCAATTAGGCAGGACAGGAAGCTCAATGTCGGGGAAGGCAGCATGGAGACCTGGGAGAACAGGGGGCATGGAGGAAGCAGGCCACTTGGGTGTAAGGTGAAATTACACTTCCCTCCACAGTATCCTAGCACGTTCTGAGTGGACAGAATATCAGGATCCTGAATACAAATGACTGAGATGGTAAAATTTATGTTATATAAATATATATTTTCCATAATAAAAATAAAGCCTATATTTGAAACAGGAAGATCTTAGCTACTAGGCAATCATTTTTATGGTTGCCTTTTGTTGCATGACAAACTATCCCCCAAACTCAGAACGTGTGGGTCTGTGAGTCAGGCATTTGAATAAAGCACAAAGAAAGAGTGAGTGTAATGGTATAATTCATGATTTCTGATGAATATATCATCTCCCATGACAACAATTTCTGAATGAATACAAGAAGCATCAATAAATGTATATAAAAAGAAGTCTGGATATAGCCAGCCTGTGGTTGAATAACTTAGTATTGATAAGTAAGAAAAATATTGATAAGCTAAATATGCTACATATTCTATATATGGAACTGTGAGGAAAATTTAAAAGCATGAAGTCAGATAAAAATAAACATTTGAGCCTAGCGTGGTGGTGCATGCCTTTAATCCTAGCAGTCAGGAGGCAGAGGCAGGCGGATCTTTGTGAGTTCAAGGCCAGCCTGGTCTACAGAGTGAATTTCAGGACAGCTGGGGCTACAGGGAGACCCTGTCTCAAAAAGACCAAAAAAATAAAAATAAAAGTAAAAATAAACACTTGAAACAAGTGAATAAAACCCTTTTTTTATTATGTTCTGTGTGCAGAAGCCCTATGCTTGGATACTGCATGCATGATGTGCTCAATCATTCATGAAGCTGACCTCCTCACTGTCCCCTGGGGCTGCCTCTCCTCCAGAGAGAGCTGTTCTGCATCCCCCCAAACTGCAGTCTGAGGGCCTTGCTCTGCTTTGAGTGTGTGAGCTTCCCCCTTCCTGTGACTCCTGTGTTGTCTCAAGTCCCACAGTGGTGGAAGCACTTCTAGAGTACTTGACTCAGCCTGGATTATGGGCCTGCTGTGAGCCAAGTGTGGTATTATGTCTCAGAGACACAGATGAGAAGACTCTAGGACACACCATCCCCATGAAGGTCATGCCCAGGCTATAGTTCCCTTTATTGGCAAGAGTAAGAGTGCAGGTGTGATGAGAGTGGGCACAGAGGCCTCTTTGGACAGAGCTGGAGGTAGAATGCTGTGGCAAGACTCAGCCCAGACTCCATACAAAAGCACTGGATGGAAGAGAAAGTTGAGTCTCCTGAGCAGAAGAATGGGACAGAATCAGAGGTCAGTGGGGCCAGAGAATGTAGAGTGTGGAATTTTGAGGTAGCCTTAGAATTGAGTGTGAACTGATGCTGCTACCACACATAGAGAACCACATGAGAAACAGCAGGTGCAGTGAGACGGAGTCACCCTCCATGGGGGAGCATCTACTGTTCCATTGAAATAGCCCCAAAGCTAGTGCACGAGGACTTTGAAGGATCCTCTGGGTCTTCCAGCTTCAGTCAGTCCTATGTACCATCTGAGAATATCCAGATCCAGAAGAGTTGGGAGCTGAGGGTCCCCTCCACAAACTGCTGCCTCATGTCATCTCTCTACTGGGCCATACTGGCTTCTCCACAGCATGGAAGCCTTCGGGCTATGGGCTTCTTAAATGACGGCTCAAGGATCCAGCTCTAATTTTCCAGCAAATGACGAGGGTTCCAATGAACTTCTCGGACTTCCATGAGGATTCACTTATGTCACTGCGCCCACCTTCCTTCTCCTAGCCCCAGTCCTAGCCTACCTGAGTGAAGGGGAGGGAGGGCGCGGAGACCCACACCTTTCCCTGAGAAGAGCACCAGGTCCACAAATAGGATAAATGCAGGATGTCAAGTTTTGCAAATGTGATTGGACACACAAAAAAAAAAAAAAAAAAAAAAAAGGCTTTAAGTGACAAGTACATGAAAAATAGTAGCTTTTGTCATCAGAGGATTTATCTAGGCCCATTTGAAGAAGTTACATTATTTTTCTCCTACTCTTAATTATTTTCCAATGTCAGTAAAAATCCTTAGTGTGTCAGTTTGCTCTTCAAAGCTGTCTCCTACAGTGTGATGTTGCACTTGGGTTCATACATCAGAAATGGGGACAGAGATTAATAGCACCAATTTCGCATGCTCTGTGGATGCATTAGTCATTATGTAGGGAGCTTTAGGTCTTGGGAATTTTGTTCAATTTTATCACTCCCAAATGTTTTTTTACTGAAATGATAGAAGAAGAAAAAAAAAAAGGAAAGAAATTGGAAATGTCAGGTCCTCATAGGTCTGGTGACTTCTCCAGACCTACACAAGAATCAGCATGAAAGCTAATTTGGATCTACCTTTTCTGAGCCTCACCCCATTTCCCTTTCTCCTTAAAGCATGAAATCTTTAAGCAAGTCTGAAAGCATGGTATAGGTTGGAAATAGTAGAGCAAGAAATGGCAGAAAACATCAACACATACAGTATTGTTCAGGAGCTGAACAATTAGGCTTCTTTTTCTTATCAGATATGAGTCTCCAGGCAGAAGGTCCTGGCTCACTGCCCCGTGCAGCATCAGGATTGTATCTTTCACCTTCTGCCCTTTCTTTCTTGGCTTCCCTATGGCTGCTACTGCCCCAGACATCACATCTGAAGTCAGAGAAAGAAGTGGAAAAGGTGGAGAGAGCATCATGGGAAACTTCCTGGATAAAATCCATGGCCAGCCTTGCACATAAGAAAGTATAGAATGAAGATGAAGATTTAATTAAACTTTTCCAGCCTCCACAGGAAAGAGGGCAGGTAAAGGGCTGCCATCCATCCTGGGTGCTGCTCTTAGCCAATGCCACCCACTGCTTAAAGAGGGGCCTAGGGCACAGCCTGGGACAGAGTTAGAGACAGCAGATGCATGTCTATAGACTCAGGTGTCAGCTAATGACTGGTGTGGGCAGGGCAGCAGGCAGCCAGATCTGAGAGTGGAAGCTTCCCCTGCTTGGGCAGAGCAGCTGGCAAGCACCTTCACTGATTTTCCTTGTCACTGGTCCCTGGACCACACCTTGAGAGGATCCAAGTCAGGAGTGATTTTCACACTTTGTTGCCTGTTAGATGCAGTTGGGGTTATTTCAGAACAGGTTCACTCTCTACTACTGTTTGTATGTGGTTTAACTGTCTGCCTCACAGCTTTCAGTGCTAGAAGCTTAGTTGCTGGTGTGATGGTTGAGGTGGTAGAACTTTTAAAAAATATTTTATGTTACTGTTTTTATGTGTATGAGTATATTGCCTGCATGTATGTGAGTGCATCCATGTCGTACAATGCCACAGAGGTCAGAAGAAGGCATTGGATTCCCCTGGAACTGGAGTTAAGGATGGTACTTAGCTGCCCTGAGGGTGCTGGGAATCCAACCCAGGTCCTCCACGAGAGCAGTAGTGCTCTTAACTGCTGAGCTATCTCTCCAGCCCCGAGGTAGAAGACCTTTTAAGAGATCTAATGGAAGGTTACGGGCTCCTGCGGCTGGCGTTTTCAGGATTAGCCTTTGCCTTGTGGCGTGAGTTAGTTCCCAAGAGAATGAGTTGCTATGAAGATGGAGTCTGTCCCTTCCCTACCCTCTGCTCATTAAGGAATCTCTCCTTGCATGCACTCTCACCAAAATGCCATGACCCCTACCAGAGCTGAGCAGATGCCAGCACTAGGCTCTTGACCCCTCCAAAACTGTGAGCTGATTAGACCTCAGAATTCTGTTATAGTAGCAGGGAACAGGCTATGACACCAGCAAACATTGTAGTGCTGTAAGTTGAGTTGGGGCAATCACGAAAGAAGCTGAGGCACCAGTGTTGATTACAGCAGTGTCCAGGAGGCGGAGCCTTCAGATACACAGTGTTGATTACGGCAGTGTCCAGGAGGCAGAGCTTTCAGATACACAGTGTTGATTATGGCAGTGTCCAGGAGAAAGAGCCTTTAGATACACAGTGTTGATTACTGCACTGTCCAGGAGGCAGAGTCTTCAGATACACAGTGTTGATTACGGCAGTGTCCAGGAGGAAGAGCCTTCAGATGCACAGTGTTGATTACTGCACTGTCCAGGAGGCAGAGTCTTCAGATACACAGTGTTGATTACTGCACTGTCCAGGAGGCAGAGTCCTCAGATACACAGTGTTGATCACTGCACTGTCCAGGAGGCAGAGTCTTCAGATACACACAGGCTCCAGACACCTGGACATTTGCAGATGTGCAGATTCAAGCTTGGCCCATCTGTACTGGAGCTTGAGAGCCTGTGTTTCTAGTTTCCAGGTGTTTCTTGTCCATGTACCATACTTGGAGCAGCCGGGTAGTAAGGGGTAAAGTAGAGAGGGGATGTGGAGGGTAGGAAGGGAGGCCCATTGACCCATCTGGGCCAATGAGGGTAGAGAGCACTTCAGCTGAAGGCAACAATGACACAGAGCTTGCAGCCTTCCATGCATGTTTTACTTGCCGTAAATAAACTTAAATAAGATGGATTGTTGGCTAAGAAGTATAATACGCCTCAGGCTGTCTTATAACAATATAAGAAAAACAATTTTCCCCTTTTATTTACATACTTGGAGAGAGAAAAAAATGTAGCATCTGCAGTCTCTACTGAGACATGCCTGGGTTTGTGGGGGAGTATTGTAAGGAGGTGGTCTTAGAGTCCAGGCTTGTGAGGGACCAGGGCACCAACCCCAGCTCTATCCCTTCCCAGCCTCACAGCTTACCTGAGTTCAGTAATCTGTCTGCTCTAACTTCTCCATTCCTTAACCATAGATAAGTCTTATGTTCTCAAAGAAAGAGAGGGAATGTTTTCAAAGGGTCTAGTAATTACTTTGCATACAGTGGAACTGGATTAAATAGTTGCATGCCTATCTGCATGCGCTTGTTTGCATGTACACATGTACACTTGTGTCCTCACCTCCCTTTCCTCCTTCTGGAGTATCTTGCTACATGTGATGGTGTAGGAATATTTGTAAGAAGAGCTTTAGTCAAAAAAAAAAAAAAAAAAGCCGGNCTTGTCTCAACAAAAGACCACAAGATAAAAAATAGTATCCTGGGACTGGAGCGATGGCTCAGTTGGTAATGTGCCTGCTGTGCAAGCATGGAGACTGAGTGTGGATCTCTAGACCCACATAAAAAGCTGGGCACAGCCGGGCATGGTGGCGCACGCCTTTAATCCTAGCACTTGGGAGGCAGAGGCAGGCGGATCTTTGTGAGTTCAAGGTCAGCCTGATCTACAGAGTGAGTTCCAGGACAGCTGGGACTACAGGGAGACACTGTCTTAAAAGACCAAAAAAATAAAAAATAAAAATAAATAAAAAAAAGAAGAGCTTTAGTGACTCATCTCCCCCTTTGCATTGTGGTTTTGCCTTCAATTAAGACAAGCAATTCAGTTCTCCCTGTGACTTAGGGTGGGTTCCATGCCTGGCTTGGGCCTGTCCTGAATGTGGTCTAGCTGACCTCTCTCATTGCTAGACATGCTTCTCAACCATAGTAGAGTCCTGGGTGACCCCGGGAGTGACCTCAAGGGAGACTAGCCAAGAACCCAGAATCCCAGTCTCATTCCAGCTGCTGAGTCAAAAAACTCAATAGCTGCCATTTATGACTCACTCATTAACTGTTGTGGTCTGTTACCTAGCAAGTAATGACCTACAACTAGAAAAAAAACCCTGTATTCATAAGTCAATTCAGTAATGTAGCCCTTGGGCAAATGTTGGCTAAGAGCGAGCCTGTTGTTATTTCTCTTGCAGAGAGATAGTGTGGAAATCAGTTAGCTGGGGGGAGGGGCATCTTTCAGCCCTTTTGGGGGCAGTGCATTGTGCAGGTGGCATGTTCACACCCAAACAGACTTGGGGAACCAAACAGATACCTTTCATACCATATGGACACAAGTACCTGGTAGGCAGCTTCACCTTCCCAACAATGCTGCTGTTTCTGTGTAACTGATTATGGCTGTCACTACCTTGTGGAGAACAAGGAAATAGAGGTTGACCAGTTAGCCCAGCACTGCAGTGGAGTGGTCACAGTTCACATTCTTCCCATAAAAATTGGAAAACACCAAGGTCTCCTGTACTGGGACTGTGGTTATACATGCTAGCTGGGTCTCTGTGCCTTGGCTACTTCCTGCCTAGGAAATGCATCCCTTGGTTCTATTGAATGCCCTATTCCCAAACATCTTAACATAAGCTAATTGATACTGAGGTGTGGATGTGGTACAGGAAGAACCTTCTTGTCAGGATGAGGTCAGACCTGCCACACTTGAGTCTTCCAATGCTGAGTCTCAAGCCTGGGACCAGAGCAGACTTGATAGGGATGAAAAGATCAGGTGTTACTTCCCATCCAGATGAAAAGCCTCTTCCCAGCAGTCTTCATTGTGTCTCAGACAAAGAAGCCATGGTCCTAGGAAGGCTGAGCTCCTCGGGAGGGTGAGATCCACATGAGTGCTGTGACGTAGAGATGGCTGTCAGCTTCCTTTGGAAAACAGGGCTCTGAAGATAAGGACGTTGCCTCCTGACCCCCATGTCTTCACACTGGCTAAAAGACACAGATACAGAGACATGAACATATATGTACATCTTTCAAAATTGGCAGAAAAAAACAGGTATGTGTCCCACCACACATGAGCACATGCTTGCATGGACACAGATAAACATGCACACACAAACACACAGGGACGTCCGTAAACACACTTGGCTGGACACAGACACAAGGATATATGCAAGCACACAGACATATAGGAATCCTCATCCAGATGTATGTCAGTGGGTATATACGCACATGACATTCAGCATACACAGTCATACTAACACAGAGACACATACAGTTACATGAGTACGCAAACACCTGGATGTGGACATACAAGAGGCACATATACATAGACCCATGCCCACATGCACTCATGTGTACACAAACTCACGGATGCACAGATATACACATGGACACACATACATGGCACATGCAGCCACATGGATACACACGGACCTGAACAGGCACACTCAGCAAACAAGCCCCAGTGTGAATATTGCTGTCACTTAGCAGGAACCTGAGGAATGTCGAGGGCTGTGAGGTGGAAGGGAGTGCCTGGTACGAGTCACAGACAGATTGCTGCACCTACTAGGTCTGAAACTCTTGCCTCAGTGCCTCAAGCCCTTGATCTTCTGAGGAGGAGGCATGCGTGTGTCCCCTGAGCAGTCCACTGTACCTGTGTCTACAGTGTTGGATGGGGTGATGGAGACAGCACCGAGAGCAGACTGTGAATGTGAATGAAGCCTTGGTGAGTAGATGCTTCCTCTTCTCTCCCATTCTGCTAGCCATAGCTAGGATGTGGGGTAGCAGGCCCACGGGACCTTTCCTTCAGGTTTGTCTGAGGACACACAGATCACAGTTCTTAGAACACTTTATAGAAAGCTTGTCTTGGGCCTTCTTGACTTTTATCTATAGAAAGGTCTATCACAAGAAATAGCAATTTTGCCTTGCCCGTGAGCTGTGGGAAAACGATTGGCTTGTGACATTTGGGAAATATGGGGGGCAGGGGCAAGAGGAAAGGAAATGGAATCACGACATGGGGAGGACTGACTAAGACTTGTTGGAGGAGCAGCCAAAGGAATGTGGGTGCAAAGGAGGCTGCGCCTAGAAGCTTGGCCTGTGTCTGCCTAAGCTCAAGCTCGCTCCTGGCTCAGTCTTCCACTCTGAGACATCACCCAGTCTCTCTGTGCCTCAGTTTCCTCTAGAAGAGGAGACAGAATTCTCCTTGCATGTGGTTATCCGGCCAAACCTATGAGCTGAGTAGCACTCAACAAGGCGAGTAGCAAGGTCTCCCCTCAGTGGGCCTTAGCCTGTCCTCTTCTAGGGGAGCACAAACCAGAATCCTCTGGAAGGCAGCTGAACCTGGGGGCACAGCAGGAGAGGGAGAAGTCAGAAAGCTGAGCCTATTCTGAAGGAAGAAGAGCCAGCAAGGAAACCAAACCCAGAGGAGGAAGACTGGAGCAGTATATAGCGACTGGAGCAGTATATAGAGACTGGAGCAGTATATATATAGCTACTGGAGCAGTGTGTAGCTACTGGAGCAGTATATAGAGACTGGAGCAGTATATAGAGACTGGAGCAGTATATAGCAGAGACTGGAGCAGTATATAGAGACTGGTGTGAAGACCAAGCCCAAGACTGTGACTTCTGGGTTGGGTGGTGTGGCCCAAGAGGGCCACTGTGAGGTCCAGGACCAATCAGAGACAGGTTCCACAAAGTAGAGCAATTCACAAGGTGGGGATGGTAAAGGTCACAGAACACAGCGTTTCCAGGCCATGTATACTCTGCTCCACTCACAGAGCTGTGCTGACTTGGACCATCGCACCAGCACGAGTGCAGTGAGAGTCAAGCTCTAGACAGGTCAGAAGTTCTTCAAGGGTGTAATTGGTGAATATGGGATACTTTGCAAAGTAGAATAAAGGGTAATCCCAGAGGGCAGTGTTCCAGACAGGCAGAGAAGCTGTTCAAAATAGTTCAAAAGAACAGGAGGCCTGTCATGTTCTGTCTCTGCCAGACCTGTCAGGTAAGCGCAGGGCAAACCCCCTTCCAAGTAGGCACAGGCATTGTCACCTTGATATTGTTGGGACGTAATTCTGACAAAGGTGTACTGAGTGCACAGGCTGTGAGGCACATGCAGACCCAGGGGCAGCGGCCCTGAGAGGAGGCACTTTGTCATCCTCCCATAGTAGAGCCCAGAAAAGGCCAGCCAGGATCCCTGAAGCCTGGAAGCAGCCCTGTGGCTCCCAGTGCAGGCTCAGTTTCAGCACTGACCTTACTTACAGTCATACAAGGAGACAGAAACTTCAGTTCTAACCTTAGTGAGTGACACCAGCTTGAGTTTGAAGTGTCTGAAGAAAATTCAAAGTATAGTTGAAATGACTGAAATCCCTGTTCTGAGTCAGCAGCCACTGGGTACCTGCATATGATAGGGTTTTATCAAGTGCTTCCTGGGAGTCCATGACAGTAGTAGATGGGACCCTTCCTAGGAAGCTGATGGCTTTCTTCAAGGAGGTGCGTGTGACAAATAGAAACAAAACCAAAATGAACTCAAAAATTCAAGAACAGGAGCTGCTAAGGATGGGAGGAGGGATTAAATTTGCACTAATATGTTCCTTTCTTAGGAAAATAAACTCAAATCTCAACTCTTTAAAAAAATGGGGTAAGAGAGATGGCTCAGTGGTTAAGAGTACTGGCTACTCTAAAGAGGACCTGGGTTCAATTCCCAGCACCCAAATGGCAGCTAAGAACCTTCCATAGCTCTAGTTCCAGGGGATCCAATACCTTCTTTTGACCTCCATAAATATTGCATAACACAGGTGTACTTACATATATAAACATAAAATAAAAATACTATATAAAAGGATTAAAATAGACAGAACTTCCCCTTTATCTGAAATTTCACTTTTGCCTTCTATGGTTCCAACTATCCATGGTCAACCAAAGTCCAAAATTACAATCAGAATAGCTGTTATCAAGAGTACTAGTAGCAACAAGTGTGGATGCCGGGAGGGGAAACCCTTACACACTGCTGGGAATGTAAACTACTCTAGCCATTTTAGAAACCAATTTGGAAATATCTTTAAAAAAATCCTAAAACTAAAACTATTGTATACTTCATCTATATCACTCCTGGGTATATACTCAAAGGACTCTATGCACTACATCAGAAATACCTGCATATCCATAGTGATTGCCTCCCTACACAATGGCAGCCTAGATACCCATCAACTGATGAATGGACAATGCAGATGCAGTACTTATACATCAGGGAATATTCAGTTGTAAAAAAAGATGAAATTATGAAAGTTTCAGGGAAATAGATAGAACTGGAAAAATCATAGTCAGTGAGATGATCCAGGCCCCAAATACCAAATGTCACTTGTTTTCTCTCATGTAAGAATCCTAGCTTCAGTCCAATGCTGTAGGCAGAAGAGAATGAAGAAATGGGGGTGTGGTATGGGGGAAGACTACCCTGGATAAAGGGAGTGTAAAGAGTCACTAGGGGGCTAGAGAGATGGCTCAGCAGTTAAGAGTACTGATTGCTCTTTCAGGGAACCCAGGTTCATGTCCCAGCACTCACATGGTGGCTAAAATATGTCTGAAACTCCAGTTCCAGGGGATCTGAGCCCTCTTCTAATCTCCATGAGCATTGCATGACACAGGTGCACTTACATACATGTGGGAAGTATGCTCATACACCTAAAATAAAAGTAAATAAATAAAAGAAGAATCATTTGGAAAGCAAGATATGCCCGCTTGTGCAAAAGCGGTTTGGCTGCTGAATAACCATCTACTCTCCAAACGGGGTAACTATCTACTCTCAGAATGAGGTAACCATCTACTCTCCAAATGGGGTAACCATCTACTCTCAGAATGAGGTAACCATCTACTCTCCAAATGGGGTAACTATCTACTCTCCGAATGGATTGAAGACCCACTCCAGGGATGTGTATCAGGGAACCAATGTCTGGTACTGTAAGACTGGCTAACAACCCAGGCCTGGGGAGGTAGTAGGGAGTGTATTACTGATGGTTATAAGCTAACATACCATCAAACTGCCTTCTATGTACCTAGACAAAAGTGGTGTCTAGCTTCAATCAGAGATGCCTCCTTACAATGAACATTGGTAAATGCAGGCTCATGGCTGCTTATGATAAGTAAATAAGCAGCCCTGAACAAGTCACTTATACCACCCCCTGGAAGGCTCAGGGAACACTGTGGAGGAGGAGGATTGCTGTATGGAAGAGCCAAAAGAGAGGTTCTAGGGCTAGGAAGCACTATTCCCTAGATGCAATATAGCTATTATAAACATCAACACGCTTCAACTTTACTTGCCTGCCCTAGGCCCCAACAAGGACCAGTCATATCTACAGTCAATTCACGAAGGGCAGGGAGGTTCACAGGGCCCTAGCCTTTGCTCTGAACTATTGGCTGTCAGTAGATTCTGGGAGAGGGGGAACCATTGTCTTAGTTATAAACCCTCTTTTGAGCACACCAGGCTCTGTTGGAGAACCCCAAACTTGGGGTCATAAAGATAGCCCTGGTTAATCTTAGTCATGGAACAAAATGAATAGATATGACCATGTGAGTGAGATTTGTGGAGATGGAGGTGAACAGGGGTGATAGGGAGGTGAAGAGTAAGAGTAGTCAGTATGCATGGAGTACATATGTGAAATTGTAAAATAACATAAAATAGAATTTAAAAAAGACTAATTGGAAAATTTCCAGGAATAATCAGTTCACATTTTAAATTGCATATTGAGAACAGCATGGTGAACTCTTGCTCCTCCCTGCACGAGAGGCGGATCATCCCTTTTTGCAGCGTATCAGGGTTGTGATGCTACTTGTCCATTTGTTACTTAGAGCTGGGTCAGTACAGTGCAAGATACAGAGAGGGAGGTCATGTCATGTGACTTCCTATAGTGCAGTGTTAAAATTGTCCGGTGTTTAGCTATTGTTGTTTACCTCTTATTGTGCCTAATTTATAAATTAACATATATCATGGGTAGGTATGTACAGAAGCAAACAAGACTCCACCCTGCCTCTCTCAGCTTTCCAGCACTAAAATTCCCAAAATAACTAGCTTATAAAAAGAAAAGCTTCATTTTGGCTCACAGTTTTTTAAGGTTCCAGACCACAGTCACTTGGCCCATTGTTTCAGGCCTATGACATTGCAACATGTCCTGTTACAGAGTTTGTGATGGGGCAACTCCCCTCCCACCACCACCACTTCATGATCTGGAAGCAAAGAGGAAGAGGAAGTGGTCAGGGTCTCACAGCCACTGTGGGCCACACCCAATGCCCGAAGAACTTATAGACCTCACCTCTCTAAGGTTCCACCACCTTCCAGTAGTGCCCAGTGGGACTAAGCCTTTAACACACGGCAGGTGTTATCCTTAGTTTCAACTATCTACTGAGAGTCTTGAAACTCACCCCACTCTGCTATCCTGGGATCTTCTTATGAGACACTGGCTTCCACTGAGCAGTTGGAGACCTCGGACTGAGTGAAGCATAATTGCTGAGGGTAACCTGCTGAAGTACCTGTCTCAATACCCACAGGAAGCCAAGCACAGCCTCTGTTACATAGGCTCCCACAAAGGGTGATCCTTTTTCTAATTCCTGGCAGGCCTTATGGTTTCCCTCAAGGATAAGGCTCCAACAAGGAATGACACTGAGCACAGACAGCGGGCGCCAGCTCAGAGGTCAAGGAGAGACACTGAGGGGTGAGTGTGGCCTGGATTGGAGAGAAGAGGGCACAGTGGGCCATGGAAAGTAGGCTCCAGTTGTGGCCTACACACTTCTCTCTTATCTGGTCTAGGGTTGGCTGCAGTGACCTTGAGCTCTTGTGCATTTCTGGACTGTCTTGTATAAATCTTCAAGTTCCATAAAACCTGACTGGGATGGGGCTCAAAAAATTAGTCTGCTTTTTGTTTGTTTGTTTGTTTCTTGTTTTTTGGTCTTTTTGAGACAGGGTCTCTCTGTAGCCCCAGCTGGCCTGGAACTCATTCTGTAGACCAGGCTGGCCTTGAACTCACAGAGATCCACCTGCCTCTGCCTCCTGAGTGCTAGGAATAAAGCCATGTACTGCCTCACCTGGCATTAGTCTGCTTTTAGCTACCTCACATTCTCGGGGGGCTAAATGTCTGAAGAGCATGGTGCAGGCTCTGCTAAGAGCTCCTGGCATAAGCAGGTAGAGGGGTGTGTGTGTGTGTGTGTGTGTGTGTGTGTGTGTGTGTGTGTGTGTGTTCGTGGAGGGGGATGGGTACAATCATTTCAAGGGTATACCCTAAAGTGAGGATTGCCTTCTAGGCCCTGCCTGTTAAAGTCTCAACTTCCAATATGGAAGTCCATTCTTTGAATAAATGAACCTTTGAGGAACAAACATTCAAATTGGCACAGGGCAAAGGACAGAACACCTGTTTTCTTATGAGTTGGGCTGAGCCACAAAGGGAGTGATTTGATTGTTAAACACAAGACCCCCCAGTCATTAGCCACTAGCTCCCTGGGAAGAGGCTCACTGCCTTCCTCAGCCTGTACAAACTCATCCCCACCTCTACCAAATAGCCTACCTGTACTCTGTCTGCCATCAGGCCATATCTAGATCATATCTGGTCCACCTGCCTATAAACCAGGTCCTCTAAGCCAAGGGAAACCACACATACTGCAGTCTGGCAGGAATT
The DNA here is from genome assembly GCA_009823505.1 of Rhizomys pruinosus. Classification (NCBI taxonomy): domain Eukaryota; kingdom Metazoa; phylum Chordata; class Mammalia; order Rodentia; family Spalacidae; genus Rhizomys; species Rhizomys pruinosus. The sequence goes on from VZQC01007120.1 coordinate 318,856, forward strand.
CAGGGTGTGCATGCCATGTTGGGGGTGCGACTATACGGAATTAAGACATTGATTATAATAACCACTCTCTCTCTGCTAACCCCATTAATAATTGATGCAAAGCCTACAAGGCCTGGGGCTGGAGAGGTACTTTGAAATATGGGGCTATCAAAGTGTTGAGATAGCCTCAGAAAATTCAGAGAAGCATTTGGACATCGTAGTGGAAATCTCTTTCTGGCTGCTGTCAAAGTCAATTTCTTTGGCAGAATTATACCACCAAACTTCAGCAAAACTAGATGATTTTTTTTTCTCTGACAATTAGCACACACTCATAATTACAATCTGAATCTTGTTAAAGATTAAATAAACTTACTTTCATGTTTATAGGTTTCCCTTCTGGGTTATGAAGCTTAATTAGTTCCACGTATGCGTGTGTGTGTATGTGTGTGTGTATGTGTATGCGTGTGAATGTGTGTGTACTCACACTACTGTTAAGTTTTGCTTTGTTTTAAGAGAGAATCTCCCTGTAGCTATACCTGGCCTGGAATTCACAGGGGTCTGCCTACCTCTGCCTCCCCTGAGCCACCAGACTCAGCTCATTGTAAAGTTTTACAATTTGTTTTTTTGGTTTAAGTCGATCTATTTGAACTGGACTTCCCTCCGATATTATAAATCCTTTGTAAACATTTTGTCATATTCTAAGTTTCTGGAGGTTTTCAGAATATTCTTCCATAAGAACATCACAAACAGAGCTGTTTTGCCTGGTCTGTGATTAGGGATCGAGGAGTACCTTTTTCTATCAGCAAGACATGGCTTTTGCTCAGTCCTGGCATCATGCTGTGCCAGGAGAATCCATATAACAGTGAAAACCTGAACTCACCATTCAGGACCCATTAACACTCATAAAAACTGCAGATGGGTTGAGAGCAGTTGTTAGCTGCTAACTGCCATCCTGGTGAGCATCTCATTCCAGCCTCACTCTCATCCGTGTCCTCTGCATGCTGATCAGTGGCTGAGCCTGGAAGGTAAAACACGTGGGTATGCCAGGTTCACACAGATGCTCAGAGTGAGGCACATGGTGTATGGAAACAGGTATTCAGAAAAGCAGGGGCTGGAGTCTTCCACAGAGGCTCAGGTTTTGCATCTGACCCATAGTTGAGTGGTTTGGTATGCTGAGCTGTGGATGGGATTCAAAAGCTATGGCTCACGTAAGGTCTCACAATGATATGTTATTCATGCGAGTAAGTAGAGAGTCAACTAAGTCTTTCGAATGCCTGGCTGGAGGATTCTGAGATCAGCAATGTGATAGGTGATGGACAGCTGAGGAAGGAAAAAGGAAGAGAGCCTCAGGTGAGAGATGAAGACTCCAGAAGTCATGGACATCATAACATGACAGAAGCCACGGTGAAGCCTGAGGGCCAGATCCTGACACCATACCTTTCTTGGGGACTTGTATCGATAGTATTCTTTTTTGGGGGGGTTCTTTTCAAGACAGGGTCTTCCTGTAGTCCCAGCTGTCCTGGAACTCACTCTGTAGACCAGGACTCACAAAGATCCGCCTGCCTCTGCCTCCCAAGTGCTAGGATTAAAGGCGTGCGCCACCACACCTGACTTTGATAGTATTCTTGATGTCGAGTGCTGAAGAAGGGCAGGGACAGGAAGGAGGAAGCTGGCTAGATGGGATAGGATACAACTGGCAGGAGAGGAGTGTCAGCGCTGGCCAGAGTGGACTCGAGGCCCTGATGGGCTGTCCTGCTGACTCCTGCCTCTCTCCATGTAGAAAGTGGGAGCGGCTGTCCAGAGGAACCCCAGTGCTGAGCCAGAGGGGTCCTCAGGTGGAAAGCACTATGTAGTTCTGGATCCCATAGTATCTCCAGCTGAGAACCTGGTGGTGCTTGAGGAAGAACCACAAGTCTCCCTAATCCACTAGTGGGGCTTGAGGGAGGGCCCTGTGGAAGTCTTTCTTGGCATCGTAAGTCTCTGTATTAGTGATGCACTGTTTCATTCAGGTCATGAAATGCCGATATTTATTTTTTGGTTTTCACTTGTCAAATAGCACTTGGAGCTGATCTATTAAACTATGGTTTCTAGTTGTAAGGACAGTCACACATGCACCTGCTACAGGATGGGTATTCACAGCTGTTTTCTGTTACATTGTATAGACTTAAACCAAACCAAGGATAGGATGAGGAGGGGAAAAGTTGCCCATCTTGCATGGGATTTCCTAGGGTGTGGTCTGGACTTTAATAACCTTCCCAGAAGCACCACAGGATAAGGTCTCATCGGAGGTTTCAAACAAGAGAACAACTGCGTGATATGGCCGTCTGTCCCCAGCTTGCAGAAGGCAACTTTTTTTTTTTATTATTAATTTTATTTATTTCTGTATGTGTATGAATGTACTGTCTGCATGCAAGTTTGTGCACCCGTGTCGTGCAATGCCGCAGAGGTCAGAAGAGGGTGTCGTACTCCCCTGGAACTGGAGTTCTCCTGGAATTGGAGCTTCAGACGGTTCTCAGCCACCATGTGGGTGCTGGGGATCGAACCCGGGTCCTCTGCAAGAGCGTCGGCGCTCCCAACCGCTAGGCCATCTCTCCAGCCCCGCAGAAGGCTACTTTTAAAGGATCCTCTCTCCCTTTGTGTTTTGGAGGAAGTCACCCCTCCATCACTGCTGTCCCTTCTCTGGTTCCTACCTCAAGGTAGCTCTGTGTTTAATCTGAGCCCATCCCTGATTCATCAACCAGCCCTTTTGAATGAGAACAGTTAGCATGGGAATATCTCTTGGTGTATGATTTGGATCTTGCCTGTCTCCCAGGGACCATGTTTTAAGGGGCCTTTCTCCATCCTGTAGAGCTTTTGGAAGTGAGGGAACACATATAAGATGAGGTCTAGCAGAAGGAAGTTCGATCATCAGGGACTTGCCCTTGAAGATAATATTAGGATCTGACTCCTCTTGTCTCTCTTCTACTTCTCTCTTCTACTCACCATGAGGTGAGCAGTCTCTTCTTCCAGTTGCTCCCTCAGGATGTGCTACGCACCCATAGGCCCCAAAGCAGCAGGGCCATGTGACTATGGACAGAACCCCTGAAGCCATGAGGTAACATAAATACTTGAAGCTGAATATCTCAGGAATTTTGCCACAGTGACAGAAAGTTGACTCATTCACGAGGTAGGGAGGAGACTAAGGAGGGGGGCAGCTTTGACATACTGTAGTCCTCTGACATACAACAGATTGACAACCAGTCCCAAACTGTGGTGCAAGAATATATCCAAGGACAGCTTTTCATCCACATGCAGGAAGACTCACTTGGACAGAACTAGGATCGAATCTTGGACTTCAGTTTCTCAGTACATAAAACAGGACTAACACAATGTAAAGTTCTTGGGGATTCAAATGAGCTCACATTGGTAAAGGCTGCTAAACCCTAATTGTATACTATGCAAATAGCAACGTTCTGGTTAGTGAAGACTACTGTTATTTTTATACTTAAAAAAAAAAATACCTGTTGTACCAACTGCATGGCTCTGTTGAGGGATAGACATTGTGCAGTCCTGCCCCTTGCCTTTCCATATGAATTTCAGTATATACTTTCCAGTATCTGCCAGCAAGCCAGCTGGTTTGTCAACAGGGATGATACTGAATTTGTAGATCAGGTAGCAGCATCAGCATCTGAGATAGAGGTTTTTCCTAGTCACAAACACAGAGTCCTCTCCATTTATTTACATCTCTTATCATTTCTTCCAGCGATATCTCACAGTTTTTAGCGTGCAAATCTTTCATTTCTTTGGTTAAAATTTACTTGGGTTTTATTTGCCTTGACCCTAAAAGCATGCACAGACTCAGACACAGTAGAACAGATGAAGGGTTTGATTGACACTGGCAAAGCTGGATGTAGTGGTTATTTACCAGGTTTGTAACTCTGGGCAAGATAACTGGATTCTCTGGCCATCTGTGTCCTCATCTATAAAATGGGCACCATAATTCATCCCTGCTGGGACTGGCAAGGTGTCTGAGTACTGGGATTATTATAGACATGTGCCACCTTGCCTGGCTGGGAATTCTGTTGATAATTCATAATTTTAACTTTATATTGATCAAAAGTCTTAACACTAAGGGCATACAACTTGGCAGATCCATGACTGGGCTGTCCCCTTGCTAACAGGCCTACCAGTCACTCCTAAGTCTTTGGGCAGTGGTGAGCACTGTGTGTGGCCAGCCTAGCATCCCAATAGAGCCTGCACTCTTCCAGAAGGGAAGCTGGAAAGCTGCCTTGTATGGGTACACAAGGGTGGAGTTTATAATTTCTCGCTGGCCTTCTTCAACCTGCCGAGTAATCTCGATTATGCAGCAAGTGCTTTTTTGTCATTTACAGTCGCTTCATTTGGGGGTAGGTTCACTTTTATTTTGTTGAACTGCCATTCATGCCCATGAGGCTGACATGGAAGAAATACAACCTTAGCATCATTCTTGAATGCTCAGCTCCTAATGGCAACCTTGGATCTCATTCCTCTTACCCCTCTCCAGTCCTGAAGTCCTGCCAACTCGCCTGCCTGACCTCTCCAGCGATACCCTCTGCCTATGCCCTCGTGCCCAACTCTGTTCTGGCCCTGGGAACGGAAGCACAAATACCTCTGCTCCTCCGGCCTCCTGAACGGGCCTCCACCCCACTGCCAGAGGGCTCCATCCAAACTGCAAAATCAGTGTTAACTGTCCTGAATAAAACCCTGAAAACAGCCCTCGAAGGATAAAGGCAAGTCCTCCCCAAAAGCGCCACCCTGTCCTCCAGCCTGTCTGCATCCCCACCCCACCAGGGCACAGCCTCTTCCCTTCCCAACCAAAGCTCCATCAGGCTCTCACAGTTCCCTGAGGTGGCAAGTTCTTTCACACTTCTGAGTGTTGGCAAACACTGTCATCTCAATTTCTAATGCTGTCACTTCCCCTAGTGACACCTGGTTTATCATCCAAGACATGGCTCAGCACATCTTTTACCATGGACACTGTTACAGTTTGAATATAAAATGTTTCCTTACAGGCCTGTGTTTTGAAGCCCTGGTGAAGCTTATGGCAGTGTTTGGGGAGGTTGTGGAACCTTTGGGGATATGGGGGCATAGCTGGAGGAACAGAGTCACTAGCAGTGGGGTTTGAAGGTTCTCCCTGCCTCTGGCTCTGGCTAGCTGACCACATCAAGATCTACTGCAGTGTGAAAGCCTGCCTCTTTACACTGCCGCCATCCTGGACCTAGCTCCCTTGCCTTGTCCTCCTGCTGTGAAGGTCTGCCACTCTTTGCAACCATAAAACAAAATACGCCTTTCCTCACTTAGGTTGTTCCTGTCAGGTGTCATTATCACAGCGATTTGAAAAGGAACTAAGGCTAGCTTTCCAGTCTGCAAGAGGATGTACCAATGCCTCCTTCTCTCTCTCCTGACCCCAAGTCCATATTGTGGGGGAGATGGGGCTATCTCAACTTTGGACACCAGAGAATTTTATGGAGACACTGAATGCTCTTGCAGAGACTTGGAACCTGTTAAGTTGAATATAAAATCTTGTGATCACTTCAGATGAGTTTTTAGGGAGAGAGGCTAATTCTTTCATGCGGTTCTCAAAGGGAACTTTTACTGAAGACAGCGAAGGTCTTTCTGCACTAAGCTGTGAAATCTTTGAATGCAGGAAGTACCACATTAATGTTTGTTTTCCTAATCGGAGTATACTTCCTAGGGTTTGGAAATGTTATTAATGAGTGAATAAGGGAGTAANCATTTGGAAAGCAAGATATGCCCGCTTGTGCAAAAGCGGTTTGGCTGCTGAATAACCATCTACTCTCCAAACGGGGTAACTATCTACTCTCAGAATGAGGTAACCATCTACTCTCCAAATGGGGTAACCATCTACTCTCAGAATGAGGTAACCATCTACTCTCCAAATGGGGTAACTATCTACTCTCCGAATGGATTGAAGACCCACTCCAGGGATGTGTATCAGGGAACCAATGTCTGGTATTGTAAGACTGGCTAACAACCCAGGCCTGGGGAGGTAGTAGGAGTGTATTAAACTGATGGTTATAAGTACATACCATCAAACTGCCTTCTATGTACCTAGACAAAAGTGGTGTCTAGCTTCAATCAGAGATGCCTCCTTACAATGAACATTGGTAAATGCAGGCTCATGGCTGCTTATGATAAGTAAATAAGCAGCCCTGAACAAGTCACTTATACCACCCCCTGGAAAGGCCATCAGGGAACACTGGGAGGAGGGAGTATTGCTGTATGGAAGAGCCAAAAGAGAGGTTCTAGGGCTAGGAAGCACTATTCCCTAGATGCAATATAGCTATTATAAACATCAACACGCTTCAACTTTACTTGCCTGCCCTAGGCCCCAACAAGGACCAGTCATATCTACAGTCAATTCACGAAGGGCAGGGAGGTTCACAGGGCCCTAGCCTTTGCTCTGAACTATTGGCTGTCAGTAGATTCTGGGAGAGGGAGAACCATTGTCTTAGTTATAAACCCTCTTTTGAGCACACCAGGCTCTGTTGGAGAACCCCAAACTTGGGGTCATAAAGATAGCCCGGTTAATCTTAGTCATGGAACAAAATGAATAGATATGACCCGTGTGGTGAGATTTGTGGATGGGGAAGTGAACAGGGTTGATAGGAGGTGAAGAGTAAGAGTAGTCGTATCGCTGGATATCAAATTGTGAAATTGTAAAAACACTAACTAGAATTTAAAGACTGAATTATAAATTTCCAGAATAATCAGTTCACATTTTAAATTGCATATTGAGAACAGCATGGTGAACTCTTGCTCCTCCCTGCACGAGAGGCGGATCATCCCTTTTTGCAGCATATCAGGGTTGTGATGCTACTTGTCCATTTGTTACTTAGAGCTGGGTCAGTACAGTGCAAGATACAGAGAGGGAGGTCATGTCATGTGACTTCCTATAGTGCAGTGTTAAAATTGTCCGGTGTTTAGCTATTGTTATTTTTTAATCTCTTATGTGCCTAATTTATAAATTTAAACATATATATGGGTAGGTATGTACAGAAGCAAACAAGACTCCACCCTGCCTCTCTCAGCTTTTCCAGCACTAAAATTCCCAAAATAACTAGCTTATAAAAAGAAAAGCGTCATTTTGGCTCACAGTTTTTATTTGAGGTTCCAGACCAAAGTCACCTTGGCCCATTGTTTCAGGCCTATGACATTGCAACATGTCCTGTTACAGAGTTTGTGATGGGGCAACTCCCCCTCCCACCACCACCACTTCATGATCTGGAGCGCAAAGAGGAAGAGGAAGTGGTCAGGGTCTCACAGCCACTGTGGGCCACACCCAATGCCCGAAGAACTTATAGACCTCACCTCTCTAAGGTTCCACCACCTTCCAGAGTGCCCAGTGGGACTAAGCCTTTAACACACGGCAGGTGTTATCCTTAGTTTCAACTATCTACTGAGAGTCTTGAAACTCACCCCACTCTGCTATCCTGGGATCTTCTTATGAGACACTGGCTTCCACAGAGCAGGTGGAGACCTCGGGCTGAGTGAAGCATAATTGCTGAGGGTAACCTGCTGAAGTACCTGTCTCAATACCCACAGGAAGCCAAGCACAGCCTCTGTTACATGGGCTCCCACAAAGGGTGATCCTTTTTCTAATTCCTGGCAGGCCTTATGGTTTCCCTCAGGGATAAGGCTCCAACAAGGAATGACACTGAGCACAGACAGCAGGCGCCAGCTCAGAGGTCAAGGAGAGACACGGAGGGGTGAGTGTGGCCTGGATTGGAGAGAAGAGGGCACAGTGGGCCATGGAAGTAGGCTCCAGTTGTGGCGCTACACACTTCTCTTTATCTGGTCTAGGGTTGGCTGCAGTGACCTTGAAGCTCTTGTGCATTTCTGGACTGTCTTGTATAAATCTTCAAGTTCCATAAAACCTGACTGGGAATGGGGCTCAAAAAATTAGTCTGCTTTTTGGTTTGTTTTGTTTTGTTTCTTGTTTTTTTGGTCTTTTTGAGACAGGGTCTCTCTTAGCCCCAGCTGGCCTGGAACTCTCTGTAGACCAGGCTGGCCTTGAACTCACAGAGATCCGCCTGCCTCTGCCTCCATGAGTGCTAGGAATAAAGGCCATGTACTGCCTCACCTGGCATTAGTCTGCTTTTAGCTACCTCACATTCTCGGGGGGCTAAATGTCTAAAGAGCATGGTGCAGGCTCTGCTAAGAGCTCCTGCATAAGCCGGTAGAGGGGTGTGTGGTGTGTGTGTGTGTGTGTGTGTGTGGTGTGTGTGTGTGTGTTCGTGGAGTGGGGGATGGGTACAATCATTTCAAGGGTTATACCCTAATGTGAGGATTTGGGGGGCCATTCTAGGCCCTGCCTGTTAAAGTCTCAACTTCCAATATGGAAGTCCATTCTTTGAATAAATGAACCTTTGAGGAACAAACATTCAAATTGGCACAGGGCAAAGGACAGAACACCTGTTTTCTTATGAGTTGGGCTGAGCCACAAAGGGAGTGATTTGATTGTTAAACACAAGACCCCCCAGTCATTAGCCACTAGCTCCCTGGGAAGAGGCTCACTGCCTTCCTCAGCCTGTACAAACTCATCCCCACCTCTACCAAATAGCCTACCTGTACTCTGTCTGCCATCAGGCCATATCTAGATCATATCTGGTCCACCTGCCTATAAACCAGGTCCTCTAAGCCAAGGGAAACCACACATACTGCAGTCTGGCAGGAATTCAGGGTGTGCATGCCATGTTGGGGGTGCGACTATACGGAATTAAGACATTGATTATAATAACCACTCTCTCTCTGCTAACCCCATTAATAATTGATGCAAAGCCTACAAGAGCCTGGGGCTGGAGAGGTACATTTGAAATATGGGGCTATCAAAGTGTTGAGATAGCCTCAGAAAATTCAGAGAAGCATTTGGACATCGTAGTGGAAATCTCTTTCTGGCTGCTGTCAAAGTCAATTTCTTTGGCAGAATTATACCACCAAACTCAGACAAAACTAGATGATTTTTTTTCTCTGACAATTAGCACACACTCATAATTACAATCTGAATCTTGTTAAAGATTAAATAAACTTACTTTCATGTTTATAGGTTTCCCTTCTGGGTTATGAAGCTTAATTAGTTCCACGTATGCGTGTGTGTGTATTTGTGTGTATGTGTATGCGTGTGAATGTGTGTGTACTCACACTACTGTAAGTTTGGCTTGTTTTAAGAGAGAATCTCCTGTAGCTATACCTGGCCTGGAATTCACAGGGTCTGCACCTCTGCCTCCCCTGAGCCACCAGACTCAGCTCATTGTAAAGTTTTACAATTTGTTTTTTTGGTTTAAGTCGATCTATTTGAACTGGACTTCCCTCCGATATTATAAATCCTTTGTAAACATTTTGTCATATTCTAAGTTTCTGGAGGTTTTCAGAACATTCTTCCATAAGAACATCACAAACAGAGCTGTTTTGCCTGGTCTGTGATTAGGGATCGAGGAGTACCTTTTTCTATCAGCAAGACATGGCTTTTGCTCAGTCCTGGCATCATGCTGTGCCAGGAGAAACCATATAACAGTGAAAACCTGAACTCACCATTCAGGACCCATTAACACTCATAAAAACTGCAGATGGGTTGAGAGCAGATGTTAGCTGCTAACTGCCATCCGGGTGAGCATCTCATTCCAGCCTCACTCTCATCCGTGTCCTCTGCATGCTGATCAGTGGCTGAGCCTGGAAGGTAAAACACGTGGGTATGCCAGGTTCACACAGATGCTCAGAGTGAGGCACATGGTGTATGGAAACAGGTATTCAGAAAAGCAGGGGCTGGAGTCTTCCACAGAGGCTCAGGTTTTGCATCTGACCCATAGTTGAGTGGTTTGGTATGCTGAGCTGTGGATGGGATTCAAAAGCTATGGCTCACGTAAGGTCTCACAATGATATGTTATTCATGCGAATAAGTAGAGAGTCAACTAAGTCTTTCGAATGCCTGGCTGGAGGATTCTGAGATCAGCAATGTGATAGGTGATGGACAGCTGAGGAAGGAAAAAGGAAGAGAGCCTCAGGTGAGAGATGAAGACTCCAGAAGTCATGGACATCACAACATGACAGAAGCCACGGTGAAGCCTGAGGGCCAGATCCTGACACCATACCTTTCTTGGGGACTTGTATCGATAGTATTCTTTTTTGGGGGGTGTTCTTTTCAAGACAGGGTCTTCCTGTAGTCCCAGCTGTCCTGGAACTCACTCTGTAGACCAGGCTGGCCTTGAACTCACAAAGATCCGCCTGCGTCTGCCTCCCAAGTGCTAGGATTAAAGGCGTGCGCCATCACACCTGACTTTGATAGTATTCTTGATGTCGAGTGCTGAAGAAGGGCAGGGACAGGAAGGAGGAAGCTGGCCAGATGGGATAGGATACAACTGGCAGGAGAGGAGTGTCAGCGCTGGCCAGAGTGGACTCGAGGCCCTGATGGGCTGTCCTGCTGACTCCTGCCTCTCTCCATGTAGAAAGTGGGAGCGGCTGTCCAGAGGAACCCCAGTGCTGAGCCAGAGGGGTCCTCAGGTGGAAAGCACTATGTAGTTCTGGATCCCATAGTATCCCCAGCTGAGAACCTGGTGGTGCTTGAGGAAGAACCACACGTCTCCGTAATCCAGTAGTGGGGCTTGAGGGAGGGCCCTGTGGAAGTCTTTCTTGGCATCGTAAGTCTCTGTATTAATGATGCACTGTTTCATTCAGGTCATGAAATGCCGATATTTATTTTTTGGTTTTCACTTGTCAAATAGCACTTGGAGCTGATCTATTAAACTATGGTTTCTAGTTGTAAGGACAGTCACACATGCACCTGCTACAGGATGGGTATTCACAGCTGTTTTCTGTTACATTGTATAGACTTAAACCAAACCAAGGATAAGATGAGGAGGGGAAAAGTTGCCCATCTTGCATGGGATTTCCTAGGGTGTGGTCTGGACTTTAATAACCTTCCCAGAAGCACCACAGGATAAGGTCTCATCGGAGGTTTCAAACAAGAGAACAACTGCGTGATATGGCCGTCTGTCCCCAGCTTGCAGAAGGCAACTTTTATTTTTATTAAATATTATTTATTTTGTATGGTGTATGATGTACTGTCTGCATGCAAGTTTGTGCACCCGTGTCGTGCAATGCCGCAGAGTCAGAAGAGGGGGTCGTACTCCCCTGGAACTGGAGTTCTCCTGGAATTGGAGCTTCACGACGGTTCTCAGCCACCATGTGGGTGCTGGGGATGACCAACCCGGGTCCCTCTGCAAGAGCGTCGGCGCTCCCAACCAGCTAGGCCATCTCTCAGCCCCGAAGGCTACTTTTAAAGGATCCTCTTCCCCCTTTGTGTTTTGGAGGAAGTCACCCCTCCATCACTGCTGTCCCTTCTCTGGTTCCTACCTCAAGGTAGCTCTGTGTTTAATCTGAGCCCATCCCTGATTCATCAACCAGCCCTTTTGAATGAGAACAGTTAGCATGGGAATATCTCTTGGTGTATGATTTGGATCTTGCCTGTCTCCCAGGGACCATGTTTTAAGGGGCCTTTCTCCATCCTGTAGAGCTTTTGGAAGTGAGGGAACACATATAAGATGAGGTCTAGCAGAAGGAAGTTCGATCATCAGGGACTTGCCCTTGAAGATAATATTAGGATCTGACTCCTCTTGTCTCTCTTCTACTTCTCTCTTCTACACACCATGAGGTGAGCAGTCTCTTCTTCCAGTTGCTCCCTCAGGATGTGCTACGCACCCATAGGCCCCAAAGCAGCAGGGCCATGTGACTATGGACAGAACCCCTGAAGCCATGAGGTAACATAAATACTTGAAGCTGAATATCTCAGGAATTTTGCCACAGTGACAGAAAGTTGACTCATTCACGAGGTAGGGAGGAGACTAAGGAGGGGGGCAGCTTTGACATACTGCAGTCCTCTGACATACAACAGATTGACAACCAGTCCCAAACTGTGGTGCAAGAATACATCCAAGGACAGCTTTTCATCCACATGCAGGAAGACTCACTTGGACAGAACTAGGATCGAATCTTGGACTTCAGTTTCTCAGTACATAAAACAGGACTAACACAATGTAAAGTTCTTGGGGATTCAAATGAGCTCACATTGGTAAAGGCTGCTAAACCCTAATTGTATACTATGCAAATAGCAATGTTCTGGTTAGTGAAGACTACTGTTATTTTTTATACTTAAAAAAAAAATACCTGTTGTACCAACTGCATGGCTCTGTTGAGGGATAGACATTGTGCAGTCCTGCCCCTTGCCTTTCCATATGAATTTCAGTATATACTTTCCAGTATCTGCCAGCAAGCCAGCTGGTTTGTCAACAGGGATGATACTGAATTTGTAGATCAGGTAGCAGCATCAGCATCTGAGATAGAGGTTTTTCCTAGTCACAAACACAGAGTCCTCTCCATTTATTTACATCTCTTATCATTTCTTCCAGCGATATCTCACAGTTTTTAGCACGCAAATCTTTCATTTCTTTGGTTAAAATTTACTTGGGTTTTATTTGCCTTGACCCTAAAAGCATGCATGGACTCAGACACAGTAGAACAGATGAAGGGTTTGATTGACACTGGCAAAGCTGGATGTAGTGGTTATTTACCAGGTTTGTAACTCTGGGCAAGATAACTGGATTCTCTGGCCATCTGTGTCCTCATCTATAAAATGGGCACCATAATTCATCCCTGCTGGGACTGACAAGGTGTCCACCCAGGATGACACGTGCCCAGGGCTCAGTGATAGTAAAGTCTATTTCTTCTTATACTGAATATGCAGTAAAGCTAGTTTGACACTAAATCAAATGTTCCCATAATAGTTGGTGGTGGGAAGATAAGTTTGCTTCCATACTGCAGATACTTAAAATATTCCACCCTTATTTATTCTCCAGTGACAGCATTTGTGTCTATTTCTAATTCCCAATTGCTACCCACTTCCCTCATAAAAAAAACTGGATCCTTTTGATTTTATTCAATCTAGATCCAGCTTTAGTGAGCTTATTTATGATATCTTTACAAGCCCAATTCAGCTTCTTACTATCACACTGCTAGCTCATATTTTCTTAGAAGTGTGCGATTTTATTTGAATCTTATTCTTTCTTTCATATAAAAAATCCAGGATACTTGATATCCATTCTTCATAAAGAAACCAAGTTCAAAAAAAAAAAAAGTTCATTCCTTCTTTTAATTCAGATGCTTTTATTTACTTATTTATTTATTTTTTGGTCTTTTTGAGACAGGGTCTCCCCCGCACCTCCTCCTCTCCTGGAACTCACTATGTAGACCAGGCTAGCCTTGAACTCCAGAGATCCACCTGTCTCTGCCTCACAAGTGCTAGGATTAAAGGCGTGTACCACCACTCCCAGCTTTAAAATCATGAATAAGCTTTTTCGATTTCAGAAACATAATAAGAGTCTTGGAAAGTCCCCATGCTCCCTGTTCTCCACGACACCCACACCGTCGATTGGATGGTCTCATAAAAGCAGATTTTCCTCAGTGTCTTTGAGTCTCTGCTCAAAAGTTTATATCCAGCATTAGGACTGTTAAACAATCACGATCCATTGCTGGTGAAAAGAAAGCCCAGAAGCAAGTGAAGGGTGTCAACAGGCCCCAAAGCAGAATTTAGCTAATGATTCCAGCAAATATTGAAAGATCACACCCTATTTTGTTTTTCTTATACCTTCTGTGGATTCACTTCTGCTAGAACTAGAAGGAGAAAACACTGGCTGAATACTAACAACTCCTGGCTTTCTGAGCTCAAGCTGTCCATCTGCAGTTCTATAACTGGAAGCCCAGCACAGGCTTGCAAATAGAGCAGACTTTGCTAGTCATCCAGTGCATTGACAAGTTATATCAAGAAGCACCTAGCACTCTCATGGCTCTCAGCTAAGGGTGCTTTAGTGTATAGTGATATCTCAGCCTTGACCCTAAGGAAGTATGAGCTTGAAGAAGAACCCAAAGCACCCACTTTACCAAGGCATGACTGGTACATAGAACGCTGTGCATGCTGACATCTAAATCATCATGGATGGCCAGGTGTGGTGGTGCACGCCTTTAATCCCAGCACTCGGGAGGCAGAAGCAGGTGGATCTCTGAGTTCAAGGCCAGCTTAGTCTACAAAGTGAGTTCCAGGACAACTGGGGCTGCAGGGAGACCCTGTCTCAAAATGACAAAAATAAAATAAAATAAAACAAAAAAATAAATAAAACGTCATGGATGAGAGGTGTACACCCTGGGCTTCAGTACAACCCACACCACCAACCCACTTATCTCTTGCAAAGTTTCCTCCTACCCTCTTGCTATTGTATATGCTATGAACACTTAACATAAGATTTTTCTTCATAACAATCTTTTAGGAATTCAGTATTATGTTATTATGTATTGACACCAACATAGTAGATATCTAAGACTTGCTGCCTTTGTATAACCAAAACTTTGTGTCCTTTAGCTACCATCTCCTTTTCCCCCTATCTCTGCTTTCAGGCTCTGTCAACCATCATTCTGGGTTTTTTTTTTCTTCTGTACATTTGATTATTTCATGTTCTTCTGGTTATGTATATAGTATCTGTCTTGTCTTTTTTTTTTTTTTTTTTGTCTTTTCGAGACAGGGTCTCCCTGTAGCCCCAGCTGTCCTGGAACTCACTTTGTAGACCAGGCTGGCCTTGAACTCACCTGTCTTGTCTTTTAACAGGTAACTCCATATTGCCAATAGCAGGAAGGTTTTGTTGTTTGTTTTTATTTTTTAATTTATTTATTTTTATTTATCTTTTTAGGGGATTCACAATATAAGTGTTGTTTGTTTTTAAAGACTAAACATCATTCCACCATGTATGTATAATATATTGTGTTTATTCATTCTTCCACTGATGGGTACTTGTGCTGATCCCAAATCTTGGCTATTATAGTAAATGGCGCTACAGTGAACAAGGGAGCTTAGATATCTTTCTAGAGTCTGATTTTGTTTCCTTTAGACATATGTCCAGTTGTAGGACTTATATATCATACACTAGTTCTATTTTTAACTTTTTGAGGGGCATCCATGCTGCTTTGCACATTGGCTGTTCAAACTAATGGATCCTGATATCCATGACTGTCATCGTTGGAAGGAGAAATGAAAATCTGTCTTGATCTGATGCTGTCATGAATGGTTGGAAAAGGAACAAGAACTGGGGCTTTGTGCTTTCTCATTATCGCACATGCTGGCACAGTGATTTCAGGCAGACGTGGAAGGTAATTGGTTCGCATTGAGCATGTTCAACCTCTGCTTCTCTGCAAGGCTGCATCACATGCTGTCCATAAATACTGTTTGTTTACTCATGGATGCAAAGAGCTGCCAGGGTATGCCAGCCTGTAGTGGCATAAACATTCATGGCACAGAATGTTGATTATGCGTGTCGCATACATTTTGAGTTGGTTCCTGTCCAGACCGCATGGGTTTGCAGAGAATTTTGACTGTGCACATAGCAGGTCTCTGTGTCCAAGTAGAACTGGCCTGATATTTTGAGAGAAGGCAAGGGCAAGAAGTATTTGTGATCAATCAGGGAGTAGACACTCTCTTGTCATCCAGGAATTAGGGGAATAGTGTCGATCTTTATGAACAGTTTACATACATGCAAAGCCAACTCCTGATGATCAGCCAAGGTAGTTGAAATCATTGTTGTGCTGTAAAATATGCCATGGCCGGCCGAGAACCGTCTGAAACTCCAATTCCAGGAGAACTCCAGTTCCAGGGGAATCCGAGACCCTCTTCTGACCTCTGCGGCATTGCACGACATGGGTGCACAAACTTGCATGCAGACAGTACATTCATACACATACAGAAATAAAATAAAAATTAATAAAAAAAATGAAAATATGCCATGGCCAGTTGTTTCTACGATTCTAATCATGGTATGTTTCTAATATAGAAGAGTTGCATTTTGAAGAGTTGTGATCACTGTCTCTATAACCATTTATTTCCCTAGATTTACTGGGAAATAAAATAACCAAAAGGTGTGTATTGGGAAAGAGAAAGTGAAAGAAGGAAACCAGCCTTTCACTGGGTATAGCTTTGTTACCACAGATTTCAGAGCCAGATCTCTGCCTCTCTTCTCATCCCACTTCTCCCCCCAAGGGATGTTTGATTCACTCAGTTATAGCTCACAAATGGCACATAAAGTGATGCCAAATACGACTCTTATGTCTTTAAAAGTGAATGACTATAGTTGATAGAAAGTGGCAGAAAAAAATAGAAATACTTCAGATGCTACAAAGGGCTGAGGATGTAGCTTCACAGTAGAGTTCCTGTCTAGCACGTTCAAGGCCCTGGTTTTGATCCCTAGTCCTAGGAAAAAAATGTATACTGCTAGTGAAAACTATTCATACCATGAAAACTATACTAGTTACTTTTGTAGGGGTATAAATTTCCAAACTCAAGAAATATGTGGCAAAACCATCCAAATGTTCACAGCATGCCATGGTACATGCAGGCAAATCCCAAGCACACCAATGTGGAGCATCAGGGCAAGCAGCTGCTATTAGCCCAGATTTTTTTTTGGGGGGGGGTCTTTTTGAGATAGGGTCTCCCTGTAGCCCCAACTGACCTGGAACATTTCCAAGTGCTGGGATTAAAGGCGTGCACCACCACACCCGGCTCAGCCCAGATTTTGCAGAAGTGTTACCAATGGCAGGGAACTGGAATGCCCCAACGAATCCCCAGGAAATGGCGGTGAAGTGACAGGGGGCAAACCCCAGTAAATTAAGAGTAGACACATCCATGAGAAACATGCAGAGTTCTTTAAGCTTGAGTTTGTGAAACATGAAAAATTGCACTAAAAATCCACCTGTCCTCCTCATCAAGAATGAAAATGAGGGGGCAATGTCTTCAGACAACTTCTCTAGAGCTCTACTGAGTCCCTAGCCATCCAAACCACATAGTAAGAACAGTCACAGAGACATGGAAGCTCAAGGGACATGAAGTGCAGCATGAGGTGGATTCTGTCCTGTACGTGAAGACAGATGCTGCCCTGTCACCTACGTCCAGAGCACAGCAGTTCACTTCAAAGCAAGGCAGTTAATGCTAATGTGACTGTGCTGGCACTCTATAACATCAAGGTGGCAACGAACCAGCAGAGTGCCCCTGCCTGCTGCCTGTGTCTCAGGGGTCTTCATGTAGATCCATGCCTATGGCAGCAGCAGCTCTAGCAGACCCAGGTCAGAGAATAAGATCCACATGCAGATGAACAGGTGTGCCACACATGCCATCTACTTGAGCAGTCAAGGCACTGACACCCTGAGGATCTTAGATAGCCACATGCAGAATATGTCATGTGTGGTGGCATTCCTAAACCTAAAAGTTGGAAAGCCAGGTCTGTCTCTGGAGGCTTTGAAAGCCAAGGTACCCAACAAAGCCAGCAGTGGTTAAGAATGCCGACCGCTCTTACAGAGGACCCGGGTTCGATCCCCAGCATCCACATGGCGGCCAAAAACCGTCTGAAACTCCAATTCCAGGAGAACTCCAGTTCCAGGGGAATCCGAGACCCTCTTCTGACCTCCGCGGCATTGCATGACACGGGTGCACAAACCTGCATGCAGACAGTACATTCATACACATACAGAAATAAATAAAATTAAATAAAAAAAAATTTAAAAACAAAGCCAGCATCCCCTCTACAAGCAGCTCCCTGTTCCCAGGACTTAACACTTGTGGGTTATGGGTGGTCCCCAATATTACATCTTGCCTGCTGAGGCCTCTGCTACCTCAGATGCTGGACCATATGCTCTTTTAGAGAACTTTCTCCATGGTGATGCTAGATCTGTCCAATAAAGTGAAAGATAAATCACTAAACATCTCAGCCTGAGCAATGGATATCACAACCAAGGATGAGAATGTCATCTACAAAGCACAAGTATAAGAATTTGGTCAGGTTTCTACAGCAACACCCCACTTCTGGAAAAGAATCCATTGTGGTGCGAAGGGGTGGTAACAGTCAGGAATAGCATAACAGCAGGAGCAGGAAGCTGGCTGCTTACATTTTCATCCATACCCAAAAAAAGAGAGAGAGAGAGAAGGAGAGAGAGAGAGAGAGAGAGAGAGAGAGAATATATCAGGAAGAGGCTATAAAATCTTAGAGCCCACCACCGCTGATGCTTCCTTCATCCAAGTTCTACCTCCTAAAGAGTCTATAATCTCCCCAACAACAGAACCAAGTGTTTAAATACATGAATCTTTTGCAGACATTTCTCATTTGAATGACCACATTATTATAGCAAGGTTTAAAGACCTTAGAGCTCTTTGCAGATTCACATCCACACACATGGAGAGAGATCCCTTGTGTGCTCTGTCTGTGGTTAGCATTTCACCACCTAGAGTAGGCTGCTTGCAGAATTCTTTTTTTTTATAAATTTATTTTTATTTTTTTAATAACTCTAGACCTGGCCCCCCCCATTCCCCCACCCCACCAGAGCTCATGCATTCTGCCAAACATGCCTTTATCTCTCAGTCCTTTCTCATATTCTCCATGAGGAAGTTGACTGTTTGAGCAGAAGTTCATCATTTCAGTAGTTCTTCGATGCAGCCCTTTCAATTGTTGTTGTTGATGTTGTTGTTGTTGTTGTTGTTGTTTCCAATATGCATCACTCCCAACTGCTTCGGACAAAAAGTTCAGGGGGCCATACACAAGAATACTTACAACTAGTAATGGCACTAGCATCCACGATGAGGATACAATTCCTCGTTTGTTTTTCTGGGACTGTGTTACTTCACTCAGCATGATGTCCTCTTAGCTCCAGCCATTGTCCTGCAAAGCTCATGATGTCATCTTTACTGCTGCATAGAATCCATTGTGTAGATGTATCACATTTTCTCTATCACTCATCAGCTGAGGGGCATTTGGGTTGGTTCCAGCTCCTTGCTATTGTGAGCGAGCTGAGATAAAATGGCCGTGCCCGTATCTCTGTTGGTGGGGTGAGTCTTGAGGGTACTTCCCAGGAGTGGTAGGGCTGGGTCGGTGGCAAGTTCATTCCAAGTCTTCCCAGGGTTCTCCACTGCTTTCCATAGTGGCTGTACGAGTTTTCACATTCCCACCAGAGTGGATGAGTGTTCCCCTTTCCCACAACCTCTCCAGTTACTGGTATATTTGTTTTCTTGATCCTAGCCAGTCTTATTGGAGTAAGATGATTCTTAAAGTGGTTTTCATTTGCATTTCCTTAATGATTAGTGGATGTGAACACTTCTTAAGGTGTTTCTCAGACATCTCTAATTCCTCACTTGTGAAGTCTCTGTTCAGTTCTTTGCTCCATCTATTGAGTGGGTCATTTGTTTTCTTTTTTCTTTGTTTTTTGAGTAGTTTATATATTCTGGAAATCAATGCTTTGTCAGATGTATCTGCAGTGAAGGTTTCCTCCCACTCTGTGGGATTTCTCTTCACTTCCTTGATTGTTTCTTTTGATGTACAGAAGCTTTTGAGTTTAATGAGGTCCCATTTGTCAATTGTCGACCTTAATTCTTGTGCAGCTGCTGTCTGATTTAGGAAGTCTTTTCCTACGCCTATGTCTTGTAGTCTGCTGCCAACTTTTTCTTCTATCGCCTTCAGAGTTTGGGGTTTCATGTTGAGGTCTTTGATCCATCTGGAGTTGACTTTTGTACAGGGCGAGAGGTAGGGGTTTAATTTCATTCTACAAGTGGTGATGCAGTTTTGCCAACACCACTTGCTGAAGATGCTGTCTTTTCTCCATTGTGGCTCCTTGGCCCCCTTGTCAAATATAAGATGGCTTGCAGAATTCTAAGACAAAGTGATATTCCCTATGCATTTTTCTGTCCCCACTACCATAACCAACCATGTTCAACCTGAAGCTCACAGACTGCATATACCTCCAGATAGCTATGAATGTATCTCAACACAAATCGCCAATTTACTTAAACTATTATAAGATTTGTTTGTATGTCTGTAACTTGATTGCACAGGTCTCAGGTATGAACTTTGGAAAAAACATCATACATGCTGCAAGGGCAAAAGGTTGGGCATACATGAAAGACGTAGATAAACTGAATCTCTGTTTAGACAGCAAACCTGTCCTTGTTATAGGGAGCCTTGCTGCAGAGCTTCAGCTGTACACTTAAAACACCTGTGAAGAGCAACCCTCAGCTGGGGAATTTCTTCTATTGGATTGTCCTGTGGGCATGTATGTGAAGCATTTTCTTGGTTGTTGAGTGGTGTAGGAGGGCTCAGTACATTGTGGGTAGTGCCCCACCCCTGGCCAGGTGGTCCTCAATTGTATGAACAAACAGGTTGAGCACAAACCAAAGGAGCCAGACAGCAAGCAGCATTCCTCCATGGTCTCTGTTGAAGTACCTGCCTGGCCTCTCTCGAAGATGGACTGTCACTTGGACAGGGAAGATTAAATAGACCCTTTCCTCCCAAGTTCGTTTCGGTCTGTACTTTATCATAGCAATAGAGAACTAGACGAGGACAGAGCTCTCCCGCAAGGCTACCTCAAAAATATCTCCTTGGGGACTAACTCCAAGAACTAACCACATGAATGTCTTCCTGCCCAACGCTGCAGCCCAAGCCTTCTCCAGAAAGTGAAGGGTGGGGCACTACCTGAGATGAGCCAATATATAATTTCCTAAGTATTGAGGGCTTTCACAAGCATGGGTCCCTCAAGCCAGTATCAGGAACCCTGAAATTTGCAGCATCCGATGGAAAATATCAATAAGACTACCACCAACTCCCAGTGAGAATGGCTCAGCTGCCAGAGCCCCCTCAGGATGCATTCCCCCACAGACACTAGGGAGGAGATAGTCTCGACCAACACCATTTCCCAGCACTCAGGTTCACTAAGATGACTTCCCTAGAAGGGAAGGAAGTCTTTCTAGGGAGAGCAGCCTGGAAAATGGCTCCCAACTCACCCTCACTTAATGAGTGACCAAGAGTGTCATATCTGAAACTCAAATTCCATGGAAACCATGTCCTTTGAAACAGTGTCCCTGGCCATTAACTATGCAAAAAGCATCAATTTTGTTATGCAGATAGCCAACTATTTTCTGATTGGATTTGAGTGAACTCATGCCTGGTTCTGTAAACCTAGTCCAGAGCCCTTGTCTGGGGAAGTCATAAGCCCTAGGGAGGAATCTACTACTATTAATATGCTAAGCAGTCATGTCACATTGCCTTTTTTTTTTTTGTCTTTCTGAGACAGGGTCTCCCTGTCGCCCCAGCTGTCCTGGAACTCACTATGTAGACCAGGCTGGCCTTGAACTCACAGAGATCCACCTGCCTCTGCCTCCTGAGTGCTGGGATTAAAGGTGTGCATCAGCACAACTGGCTCGAATTGCCTTCTAAATACTCATATTTGTACAGGCCTGGTTCTGTAAACCTAGTCCAGAGCCCTTGTCTGGGGAAGTCATAAGCCCTAGGGAGGAATCTACTACTATTAATATGCTAAGCAGTCATGTTCACATTGCCTTCTCTTTTTTTTTTTTTTTTTTTTTTCTTTCTGCTGAGACAGGGTCTCCCGTAGCCCCGCTGTCCTGGAACTCACTATGTAGAACCAGGCTGGCCTTGAACTCACAGAGATCCACTGCCTCTGCCTCCGCGGTGCTTGGATTAAAGGTTTGATCAGGCACGACTGGCTTGAATTGCCTTCTAAATACTCATATTTGTACCCATAGATCAGCCTTCACCAAGAAGCTTCTTACTTCAGCTGGCCATGGTCAACATGGAAACCCATACCTAGCCAAAGTGCTGAGAATGAATGAGAGTGGAGTGTTCAGCCCCAATTTGGACATCTGTAACAACCCCTCTAAGACTCAGAGAATGTTGTGGAAGAGGGGATGGAAGAGTGTAAGGCCCAAGGGATGTGAAGATGTGCATAAAGCGATGTCTTCAGAGCATAATAATAGCTGTTCCACTCATGAACTCATATTATTCATGATTATTTAGACAGGACTCACACACATTGGGTGTATGGACATTTCATCATGGATGAGGGAGGGGCCCACGAGACAACTAATGCCTTTCTACAGTGGTGTGATGACACATTGATTCCCTTGTTCCACTGAATAAGTTCCCACCCACGGCTGGGCAAGGAACTCTAATTAAATTCAGCAGGCTACACACAAAAAGAAAACAGGAAAACAGAGGGAGACGTTGAAAAGAAGGATTCTGGTGGGAGAAGGAGGGAGAGAGGGAGAAGGATGGAGGATGAAATGGCTAGAATTCATTATATAAATAGAAGGCATTACTAAACAGTTATGAAAATGGGGAAACATTCAAAAAAGAAAGCATCAAGTTCAGGTCTCCCGATGGGAGCAAAGCTGGAGCGTTCTGAGAGCAGCGTGCTGGGTGGAAGGGTCACACCAGCTTCCCGTCAATGTTTATCTGAGCACAGCCTATCTATGTCAAAGTTTAATTCTTAGCACATTTATGGGACTGTCCACCACATCCTTAAGTATAGCACCTTTGTTAGCATCCCAGCCATGTCCTCAGCGGAGCAGCACTGTCACTGCACAGTGTGGAAGGAACTCACCCACCAGTGCACTTGAAATTCACTAATGGATGCACACTAGAGAGAAGCCTGTATGCACAGGTAAGCCTCGACCATCAAAGGCAAGCTGAAAGTCCACACTACCTGACACATGGGACCAGCAAAACCTCTGCCTGCTGTAGGAGGAAGATACCCATAGAGAATAGAACAGCTCTATTAGATGCAGACGGAAAGAGGATCTCAGAAAGATTTTCCCCCAGACCTTGTCTCCCTGGCCTTGAAGATCAGTGGTCAGTGGTCAGCGATAAAAATGATGTCATTCCTAACCTCCCAGTATCCCTGTGGGCCAGCTCTATGGTGAACAATACCATGGGAGCCAAGATGAATGGCTCCCAATTAGGTATCAGTGGTGCTGTGGAAAAGCTGGATGTTCCTAGCAGTGAGGCCAAACACTGATTCCCTCACTTCTTGAAGGAAAGAAGAGTCTGGTCAGCCAGGCTAATATGCGGAAGAGAGTGTCATCTCCAGAATCTGTTCTTTCTTAAAAAAATAAATAAAAAAATAAAAAAAATTTTTTTTTAATTTTATTTATTTATTTTTATGTGTATGAATGTACTGTCTGCATGTAGGTTTGTGCACCCGTGTTGTGCAATGCAGCAGAAGTCAGAAGAGGGTGTTGGATTCCCCTGGAACTGGAGTTGAAGACGGTTCTCAACCACCATGTGGGTGCTGGGGATCGAACCCGGGTCCTCTGCAAGAGCAGTCGGAGCTCTTAACCGCTAGGCCATCTCTCCAGCCCCTATTTTGGCTTTTTAACACATATCCTCTTCCTGTTTTCTTTTTTCCTTTTTCCATTTATAAGGATAAATGACGTTGGTGATTGTGACCACAGCCTTGGACAGTCCACAGTCATAATTGTTGCAGTGATCCAGAAATATTTTTAAAATAGGAAAATCAAAACCAGAAATAATCATACTTGAACAAACATAGACTAGATTATTTTTTTATTTTAGAAAGAAGTGTGATTTTGAAAAACTAGAGTGGCTGGCTGGTCTTCTCAAAGACTCTCTCATTTCAAGGTAAAAACAGTTAGTATTCATTTGACCACAGTGGAAGAGACAATTTCTTACTCTAACTGGCAGATAATTGATCTGCCTTATTTTTTTTTTTTTCCTTTTTGTGACCAGAGTCTCTATTTTTCTATTCTGCGGCTGCCAGGGTATTCCAAAACCTCATCTTAAACCTGAGTGGGAACAGCTATACATTCAAGGTGAATTTTAATTCCTTTTAGAAGTCTTGTTTCCTTTATTTCATCATCATTATCTGTGTTTACGTACATATGTGAAGGTCAGAGGATAACTTTGTGGAGTCAGTTCTCTCTTTCCACGTTCATGTGCTTCCGGGAATCGCGCTCAGTTGTCCCATGACAAGCATCCCTTCTTGCTGAACAATCTCACCAGCTCCAAACCCCCTTTTCTATACGTAGTAATATTGATCAGATGATATAACATTGCCGTAATGGTTTAATGAGGAAGAAGAAAGACAGACTCAGTTTCTGGAAAGAGGATTTTTTTCCTGCTCTGTTGAAGGCCCTTTCTAAAGTAAGGGTGGGGGCTGGAGAGATGGCCTAGCAGTTAAGAGCGCCGACCGCTCTTGCAGAGGACCCGGGTTCAATCCCCAGCATCCACATGGAGGCCGAGAACCGTCTGAAACTCCAATTCCAGGAGAACTCCAGTTCCAGGGGAATCCAACACCCTCTTCTGACCTCCGCGGCATTGCACGACATGGGTGCACAAACTTGCATGCAGACAGTACATTCATACACATACAGAAATAAATAAAATTAATAAAGAAAATTAAAGTAAGGGTGAACACAACTAATGAAAGTTTTGTCTTTTAGCTATTGCACCTGACTTTGGAATACATTTTTTTTAAACCAAGGCATGTTTTTCCTTCTGGAATTGTAGGCAAACATGGTAGTAAGTAATGTTCACTTGTTCACTGTTCACATGTTTACAGTGTGCAGTGGGCATTTCCACTGTTGAACTAATCCTGCCTTTGGATTGTGTAATTTATGGAGACTCCCTTGCAGTTCTATCTACTGAGCTCCCTGTCTTCTGGAAAATAAATAAATTTTCATTTCCCCCTCCCAAATAAAGGTCAGAAATCTTTCTATTGGGTGCTGTATTTATCCTTTTATTTTCTAAGTTTTCAGAGGACTTTGGACTGCTAGCTTATTTCAGTATCAAGTTGGAGAACTCAGTGTTCTAGTTGGCAAATGGAGGCAAGTCTCATGTTAGATGGCCCTCACCACGGTAACCAAACATCCAGGCTTATCAGTACATAAGGAGGAATGTTTTGTTTTGACAATTCAGTTCTTGAATTGCTCTGCTGGAGCACATGAAAAAGGAGACGTCTTAGTTCGTGGCAACCTGGAAGGAGGAAGAAGGGAGACAGTCAGAGGGACAGAGGAAGACAGAAGATTCTGAATGCCCTCTTCAAAGGCCCCAGTGACCTTACCTCCTCTTCCCTGGGCTCACCTCCTAAAGGTCCCAACCCCTCCCAATAGCACCATGAGCTGGGGAACATGCCTTTGACACAGGCCTTTGGGGGGCTTTCATGATCCAAACTGTAGCACAAACATTCCTTTCACCTGTATCTTACATGATACCCACCATACCTGCTAGAGAACAGAAAATCCACAAGCCCTGCGCTGTCAAGACGGGACTTCCTTCATCAGCTTTCACCTGGATATCTGGGTCAGAGAAAAATAACCTAGTTAAAGCTCAGCTTATAGATGAATATGCCTGTCATATCTACTGGGGTGTCAGAGTTCCACCTTATGAGGAAGAAAGCTGAAGAATCGGAGGTTTATACACCAGAACCTGTGGCAAGGGAGATTTCTTTTCCCATTAAGCAAAACAGATTACACTCCTGATTTGACTCTGACAGCCACGGTGCCTAGTACTCCAAGGGAGTCTGAAGGGAGAGTTTCTTAATTAGTAGGAGAAAAATTGAAAATGGAAACAGGAGAGCTTACTAGCTGCACCATATAAATACACATGCATATACAACAATGAAAAAAGTGAGATTTCCTCAAGCTGGCAAGCACACTAAAATAATTGGAAGCTTTTATAAAAAAATAGAAAACTCACCATGTCTCTAACTATGTAAATAGTAGCACATTTGCATATTTCATCTATTAAAATTGAAAATGGCTGTTCCATTGAGACCTAGAATGCCCTGTCTGTGAATCCTGTATATGAGATCTTAGGCCCTGGCTCATGGTTGGGTCAAAGCAAAGACCTGGTGGATGTGAAGATGAACAGCAGCAGACCTAATGCAGGCTTTGTCCTTAGTTCACTGGATCTCTTAGACCATCCTTCAGGTTTATCTCAGGCCCCAAGCTATGTGTGTGTTCTGCCAACATCTTCATTTCTACTGGGAAGTCATAGGAAGCTGAAACTGGAGAGGAGGAGGCAGGGGCTGCAATGTCAAGGTTCCCTCAGCTTTATATCTAGCTATTCAGCCATCAGCAACTGTCTTTACCTCTCTGAACCTGAGTTTCTGCTTTGAAAGTGGTTGTGGTGATAGCAATGTCTACTTTCTAGGATGATGGTGGCATGCTTGGTTTTGAGAGGCTTGGCCTGTGTGCCACTGACACCATCTTTCCATTGAGCAGTAGTTGAAGGAAAATCCCATGGTGTCTCATCCAGGAGTTTTATGCACCAGAATAAATAAGGCCAATGTGAATTTTAGGCATCCACCTGTGCCAGCCCAGACCTTCCTACAGATGACTTTCCCCTGCGGGTACATTTTGAGCAGCTCACACCATGGTGGCAAGCACTCAGGGTTAGAGAATGGGCGTTGCCTTGCCAGGCATCCTCCTGAGAACACTGAACAGAAGGGTGGTGGAATGGTGCTCTCAACCCTCAGTGGAATTGCTGCCTTGTTCTGCATCATCTCCTAGATTCCCCTGCAGGACTGAATCCAGCTTCCCGAAGAACCTGGCTGAACAGCACAAACTCCTGGCTCTCGTCTACTCCCCACCTCACTCACAGCTACGTGTCCAGTGCTTTCTGGAAGTGCTTCCTAAGTAAATTACAGCCAGCCCTGCAGGATCCACATCTGTGGGTTCAGCAGTTTCGATCCAATCATGCAATAAGGTAATTGTAGTGAACATATACAGGCTTTCTCCAGTCATATTCCCTAAGCTACACAACAGCAACTTCATATATAGCATCTATATTGTATGACATATTATAACTAATCTACAGGCTATTTACTGGCTGGAGAGCTGGCCAAGCCATTAAAGTCTCAGGCTCGCAACCAAAAAGACAAGGGATGATTTACAGTACTGAGAAGATATGTCCGGGTTACTGTGTCATTTCATAGAAGAGACTTGGGTGTTCACAGTGTATGGTATTTGTAGAGGTGCCAAAGGTAACCAACCACCATAGGGATGCTGAAGAGCAGTGGAATGCACACCAAAGCCCTCCTCTCAGGCCAGCTTCTGGGAAGCCTTGGGTACACCCAGCTGTAGGAATCATGGCCTTGCTGTGAAGGTGACCTGTTCTGGGTCACCATTTTTCCCATCAGTAAGTGAATTATGTCCCAAGACAAGCACAAATCTGAAGTTGATGTGTCACAAGGGAGGCAACGTCACCTGGGAAGAGGCTTTGCTTGCTAGGGACTGTGGCTGCTCTGATTCAGAATGAATCACAGTTGGGCAGAGAAGGTGCGACTCTCAGAGGGCCACAGCTCTGGATGCTCCACAGGGAATGCTGCCCTGCACGTTTGCTGGGGCTGGCACACTGTCCTAAAGTGACTACTCTCTTGACCTGAGAAGCTATTTTAGTGACTTTTAAGACAAAATACCACTTTGTGGTCATCCCATACACATCTTTCTGAGGAACATCTGATCCACTTTCTGGATCAAATGTGCATCCTCCATGTGCTTTGGCTGCCTAGCTTCTGATTAGCAGGTGTACAAGCCTGAGAGTCTGTCCTTCCCATTAGAGAGGATAAATGCAAAATTCACTCCGATGAGACTGACACATTTTAGGGTTTGGTCAGAGTCATACCTCTGCTACATCTGGAAAGCACCTTTGAGAACCTCTTATCTTACATTAATTTTTTTCTACTCTAAACTTAGACAAGACCTAATTTTTACAGAATTATATTTAATGATCTTTCAAGCTATTGTAATAATCACCCAGTCCTGGTAGATGCTACATAACTTACATGAATGGTTAAGAGTCTATGTCAGGGCTAAGAAGCCTTGTCTCTAGCTGAGGCAGGTACGTGAGAGCCTCCTGTTTGCCTCTTGGCTGACCTTTCTGGTGACCATAGAGATAGGCTGGTTTTTCTTGCAAGGGGCAGCTTGCTGCTAGATGGAAATGAAGCTGGGAAGGGGCTGCTTCCTGGTGCTGATCACCCAGGGCACCACAGACGTGGCACTGTGACAGATTTCTTAGGTGATGCGAACATGGTGGAGGGAAGTCATTTTGGGAAAGTGAGATTAAAACAGAGGTAGGTCAGCAACCCAAATATATACTTCGGTAGCCAGGACTGGCTGTGAGCTCAGCATCAGTGCTGAGAGAGTCAATCAGTGCATGACTCATGGTGTCCAAGTGGTAAAAATAGACCAGAGACCCAGGAGGAGCTCTTCTCCTTCTGCTCCTGACATGAGGTGCGGTGAATACTGTCCCCGAAACACCAGCCCACTGGAGATGCCTCTGAGCCCATGCACTCCAGGCTCCCTCCTGCTGTGCAGCCTCTATGGCTCTTCTCCAGGTCTCTCCTTTACTAAATTCACCATCAGCCTCCAAACTTTACTGGGTGGAGTACAAGCTTTACATAGACGGGGGTTGTTGCTCCAGCTTGATCCCTGGTGGTCCTAGCACAGAGAACAGTGTCTGGTACATGTGGGTTTCTCAGTGTGCGTCTGTTGATTGACTAGGCTGATAAGACTTTCACAAAGACCCTTCCTCACAAAATAGATCCACAGGGTCCATGGAAAGTGATGGTCTTCTATGGTGGTCTCAGTGGCCCATTTCAGTACCCAAACCTAGGGAGCCAGGATTTTGCTCTTCTAACTGCCACCCTAAGTCAAGGATTTGGATGCGTGCGATTTGCAGGGAAGTGACTCCAGGAGGCCACAGACATGAGTTAGGGAAGTGTGTCCCCCTGGCAAAGGATGAGCAGCACATTGTCAACAATCCCCACTATGTCCTGCTAGAGCCCAGAGAGACCAAAAGAGAAGGTCCTCGGACTGACGGCTCTTAGAGGCTGGTGAGAGGCCACATCCTCTCAAACCATTCTAGCTAGGGTTAGTCCTGCAACAATGAGGCCCTGGCCTATAGAGCCAGCAGGCTACAAGTAGAGTAGTGTCCATGTGTGCCTCCATGAGAGCTGAAGCATGCAGGGGACCTTTAGCACCTGCAGCCCTGGAGATGCCTAAATGTTTTCTGATCCATCTTCTCTTCTCATGGTTCTTTGAAAGTGGAACAAATTAAACTCAACACCATTTTGTCCCTGGCTGTTGAAACCCAGACTCCTGTGGAAGAAGCTGGTAGCTAGCTCACTGTGGGATCTCCTTTCTGAAGCCCTGTCTCAGGACAATGCCTCAACACCCCTAGGAGCCCAACCTGGTCAGAGTCAGATGCCGAAAGCATGGATCTCATCTCCATGAGGGGCTGGTGAGGCACACTGTCCAGCAAGTCCAAGTGCTCTATGGTCCTGTGGGAAAGCAATATCAGGGGATGTAGGTGGCCTCAGAAGAAACTGTGGCCCAAGAAGGACCACTATAGGACAAATTAGACACATCCCTTCACCTCTCCAGAGTACATAACATGGTTTTATAGACAAAACCCACTTAAAATGAAAATGCTCGAGGAAAGAAGGGATTAGCACATAGGAAACTGTAAAGGTTAAGAGAGCAACACAGAGTGTTAACAATGAAGTAAGTGGGAAATTAATACTGAAGGGGAAAATGGTGATATCTCCTGTAATTTAAATGTGCCTATAAAAAGAGGTAGGTACAATAAAAGAGATTCAAAATTTAGCTAAAACAAATAAGCAAAAGCCTACAGCTAGCAAATTAAGAAGCAAGTCTAGAAGTGAAAGGCTGTATTTTAAATCTAACATAAAATCCAAATGAGCATGCAAAAGTTAAAACAAGAGTAGAAATTGGAAATGAAATAAATATAGTTCTTCAAAATGATAAAAAATAAGATGAGATTGTAGCAGCCCCCACTGCCACCTCCCCCACAGCACATCCTGGAATAATCACAAGCAGCCAAGGGAAAGGGAACTGAACCGGGGGAGCAGGGAGTCTGCAGCTTAGCTGGGGATCGCCACCAGGCCCGGAAGAGGCCCGCAGCTTAGCTGGGGATCGCCACCAGGCCCGGAAGAGGCCCGCAGCTTAGCTGGGGATCGCCACCAGCCCCGGAAGAGGCCCGCAGCTTAGCTGGGGATCGCTGGAAGAAGCACGGGGATCGGTAGTGCCGAGCCCAGCTGCAGTGAGTTCAGAGTAAGCCAGAGAAAGACATGGAGGGAAAAGGCCAGAACAGGGTCCAGCGGGGAGTCCAGGAGGGAGCACTGAGTCACCACGAAGTGCCGAGTCCCTGGTGCAGCTGGCGGACCTCCAGAGCTGATGGGCTGCAGGCATGCTTTATTCAGCCCTAGAAGCAGTCAGTTAACATGCACATATGTATGTACTAATGTGTGTGTACATGTGTATCTGTGTGTGTACATATTGTGTATATGTATGTGTGTATGTATGAGTATGTTTCTATATGAATTTTATATGTGTATGTATGTATGTGTGTTGTGTATGTGAGTATATATGTGTGTACATGAGTATGAGTATGTGTGTACATGTGTTGTGTATGTTTGTATGTGTATGTGAATATGTGTATATGTGTGCTGTATATGTATATGTAAATATGTGTATGTATACATTTGTATGTGTTGATGTGAATATATGTAAGTGTGTATATGTGGGTTGTGTATGTGTATGTTAGTATGTATGTGAGTATGTGAATGTTAATATTTATATGTGTATATATGTATTCTGTATGCATGTTTGTATGCGCATGTGTGTATATCTGTGTATATGTGTTCTCTGTGTATATATGTATATATGCGAGTATGTACATGTGAGTGTGTATATGTGTGCATGTGTTTGTGTGTGTACTTCACTTCTTTGTCATCAAATAACCCTGAAGCTCTAGAATTTCCTGAACTGTTTATTTCTTCTTCCCGCCACTTGTCTAGAAGCTATACTTCTTACTCATATCATTAGATGTTTTTAAATGCATGCCTCCACGAACAAAATCTAGAGTTTGTAGTGTCTTCATTCTTTTCTTTAACAGCACAAGGATCTTATATTAGTGTTCAGGATTTCTGTTCTGTTTGGCTTTCATAACACTAGAATTCAGCATTATCATGGCTGTTGATGTTGTTTCAATGATGATTACTTCTGTTCTTTTCTTTCCATCTTTCATCTCATTGTTTACTTTTTTAGAGGAAATTACAATTTGGCTTATCTCTTAGTGTCTGAGGGGTACATATGTGTTAGTATGCATGCTGGTGTACATATATGGGCATATATGTAGAAACTATAAGTCGACATTGATTGTCTTCCTCTATTGTTCTTCACCTATTTTTTTGAGATAGTGTCTCTCATTGAACCTAGAGCTCACTAATTCGGCAAGACTGACTGGCTAACAAGCCCCACAGAGCTACCCCTGTTCTGGGATTATAGGCCCATGCCATTGTATTCTGAGTTTTTACTGGAATCCTGAGGATTGAATTTGGGTCTTCATGTTTGGACGGCAAGTCTTTTACAGACAGAGCCCTCTCCCCAGCCCTGAGTTTCACTAATATATTTTTACCCATTTGAATTTAGTTCCTTCTTGTATGTCTTGAATATCTTAAAGCAAACTCATTACACCCCCTATCCTGAAGCTTTTGGAAACCTCCTTTTTTTTTTTTTTAATTATTTTTTTTTTTATTTTATTTATTTCTGTATGTGTATGAATGTACTGTCTGCATGTGGGTTTGTGCACCCGTGTCGTGCAATGCCGCAGAGGTCAGAAGAGGTTGTCGGATTCCCCTGGAACTGACGTTCTCCTGGAATTGGAGTTTCAGACAGTTCTAGGCCGCCATGTGGGTGCTGGGGATTGAACCCCGGTCCTCTGTAAGAGCGGTCGGTGCTCTTAACCGCTAGGCCATCTCTCCAGCCCCCTATTTCTGAATAAATTTAAAGTCTTATTAAGACTATCTTCAGTGGAACTATAGTTAAAAGTTGTCAGGGGCTGGAGAGACCCAGCAGTTAAGAGCACTGGCTGCTTTTTCAGGATCCAGGTTCAATTCCCAGTGCCCACATGGCAGCTGGCAACTGTCCCATAATTCCAGCTCCAGAGGATTGGATGTCCTCTGACTTCAGCAGGCACTACATGATGTGGCTGTACTTAACACACATGCAGACAATACAGTCATACACATAAAATAAAAATAATAAATAAAAGATTAAAAAGTTGTCTTTGAGGATTTCTTGATGTGAGCATATACCTGAGAGATGCCTCTAGGAATCACTCACTCAAGACCATCTTCTAGGAGTTCCTCAGTACAATTTCCCAACTGTGAAAATGGCAGATTTTCACACCCAAGAGCTACATGTTGTAATGTCTCTAGCATAGAGCTTTCTCCAGTTAGGCCAAATGAGCTGATCTCTGTTTTCCCTTCATTGCCTTGATGAGCACTGTGATTTTAGTTAGCGTTTTATTTGGCTGTGCTGTCCTTCAAGTTTGCTGTCTCAGTCTTCATCCTTAGGACCCTACATTCTCTCTATCAGCCCGGCAAAACCCAAGACTTTCTTCCTCTCTCCACAAAATTGCAGAAGTGTTAACTGACCCTTAAGACTGTGTTTCAATTCCCTCTTTAATCCTTCTTTATCTCCTTTTTTTACTTCCTTGTGCCCTCAGCTATGCCCTCAAGAAAATTTTTACCATATTATGCAGCACATGTGTGCACTTTGAAACATTTTGTTTAGCACAGTATTTAAGGATGACTTCTGCCAAATTTGAAGATATGACAATATGAGGTCCACATTCAGAAGCATGGGATGAGGCTAGAAACATCTTTGTTCAAGTTAATTCTCCACCATGTGTTGGCATTTATCACGTCCTGTTTTCTGTGACTTTAAGTTTCACTTTGAAGCTTGGAGCCCACTGGAGCACTCCTCTAGTGAAATCAAATTTGTTCAATTTAGCCTCTTCAGCCAGTAAATGGACTTCATGGGTTCTTGGGAGCATGTTTAATAGGCAGAAGAAGCTTTAAGGGTGGAGGCTGTGCAAATGAGTCTCAGGAGACATGTGGTGGGCGCAGCTTTGCATTGGATACTGGAGCAGCAAAAGCTGTACCAGAGTAATATCTTACTCATCTCTGCTGAAGATGGAGGACTGCACTGGGCAGGGCAGGCCAACGGTGAGGAGTACAGATGGAGTCCACAAGGTAGCTTCAGGTTTTCTGGTTCACAAAGGGTGGTTATGGGCAGTGTCCATATGCTGTTTGTTGTAACACTGTATCATCAGCTGCTCTAATTTTTCATTTTCTTTTAGGGCTCAAGTGATATTTCAGGGAAATATTTTTGTAAAAAAAACAAAAATCCATTTAGAAAGAAAACTCAGTTCTAAAGCTCCAGGCAGCAGGGGATCTGAGGATCCTGCCAGGCTGGCCCTGCCTGTGTCCCAGCCTCTGGCTTCCTGCCGAGATCTGATTCACTGGGGCTGCTGCTCTCAGAGGTATGACTCATCTCTGTAGTCACTGTGGAGCGTCCCTCTCAGCTCTAAAGCACAGTCCGCAGAGCACTGAGGAATCCACCCAAGAAGAACCCAGTTCCTGTCTGCTGGCACATTCAGCATGCATTGAATGAAGGGGCCTGGGACCTGCCTGTTGGCCTTCCCCACCTGCTTTCTTGAAACCCTTTCTTTGCTAGGGTCACAGGTACATCTGGAATGGACCACAGTTGGTCCCTGAGTTCCCTGCTTTAGTCCAGTTTGTGTCCCTTGACCTTCACTTTGTCTTTGCAGGCCATCACAAGTTGACAAAAAGTAACCAAAGGATGAATGGCTACAAGAATGAGTTTGAGAAAGTAGTGCAGGACTACTGGGTTGCATTGAGGCTTTTTTCTCATTAGTCAGAACTCTGAAGAACTCAGTTCAGCTGCTGCTATTTGCATGTTTCTCCAGTGGGGCTGGTCCTCTGTGTTCCCTGTGAAGGGAAACAGACTGAACTTATTATGTCAGTGTTACGCTGATTAGAAGCAGATACAGTCCTCGTACGTGAGGCTGTGCATTCTTCTCTGAATAGCTTTAATAAAGAAATTAGAATTTTGTGTTGAACAAGTACTTAGTTATAGGAAAGACATAGAATAATGATTTTTATTATGTTTTTGGCTTATTGGCAAACTTGAGGTTGAGGAAGTACAGGAAAAATCAAACAACTGTATTGCTTTCTCTGGTGCTTGAGGTCTGCTGTGGTATCCTAAGGGTATTATTATTATTATTATTGTTATTTGGTGCTATTATTATTATTTGGTGAACTGAAGGCCCCCTCGGCATTCCTTAAGTGATCATTTGTGATATGAATGATAAGCTGTCTCTGTAATTCCCCCCCCCGCCCGCCCATTTCTTTCTCTAAACTTGGGATATATGATTCTTGTAGCTTCTCTTATGTTTCCCATGGAGTGGATCCTAGCAACAGCCCATTGTAACCAGATCTCCCTATTCGTGTGTACTGTTGATACAGAGAGCAGCAGCCACGTGGCCTCTTTGATCTTTTGGTGATTTATATTCTTTATGAAACCCTCTGTTCACTGGAACCCCTCAGCAGACTTTGCCTCTCTCTTCATGTATTTCTCCCCCTCCTTTATTCTTCCTCTTTTCTTTCCTTCTCTCTCTCTCTCTCTCTCTCTCTCTCTCTCTCTCTCTCTCTCACACACACACACACACACACACACACCCCTCCCTCATCAGTATCACAAAAACACAGTATGTGGTTCTCACACATAAAACCCATTCAGTGATTGATCCATACTGAGGGATTTTTCTAGGCAAAAGTTATATATCGTGGTTTTATTTCTCTTTTAACATATTTCCCCTTTAATGTCATAATTCTTCAGTTCTGCTATGGACATTCCCTTCACATCTTAACATCTCAGGCTGGGGGCCTAGCTCGGTGTGTAAAGTAAGTACTTGCTTTCCAAGCATGAGGACCTGAGTTTGATTCCCCAATAACCCAAATTTTAAAAAACCTTATGCATAAGCCGGGCAGGCAGATCTTTGTGAGTTCAAGGCCAGCCTGGTCTACAGAGTGAGTTCCAGGACAGCTGGGGTTACAGGGAGACCCTGTCTCAAAAAGACAAAAAAAAAAAAAAAAAAGCCTTATGCCTGTGTAATCCCAGTGCTGGGGAGGCCTGGACAGGCAGGTCCTTTAAGCTATTGGCCAACCAGTATAACCTACTTAGTGAACTCCAAGCCAGTGCCAGTGAGACACTCACAAAAAGAGATAGCAAGATTCTAAGGAACAACTCCTGAGATTGTCCTCTGGCCTCTCCATGTGTGCGTGTACACACATGCCCCCACAATAAACGTACACCCACAGAGGCTACATCTCACTAAACAACAACAAAGATTTGTGGGGTTTAATACGTAAATTTATGATTTTATATAATAAATTATTGAATATATTATAAACATGTAGCTGTGTAAAGAATATAAACCTGTCACATGCAATATTTATATTTAAAGATTTACTCATATCCAGTTTTTGGAATGGTAGAGATCAAGCCTATGCCCTTGTACATGCCCGGCAGGCACAATGCCACAGAGCCCAACCCCACGCCCATCATGTGTCACTTAAAACTGGGGAAAATTATATTACATCGGGAGATATTAAAAGGAATTAATGTGTTTTAAAGTTGTAGACTTCCAGAAATTCTCAAAAGAACAGAAATCTTCACAAAGGCACAGGATCTAAGTCTTATGTGACATATCATTAAAAAACACTTTTAAGCAAAGTGTTTTTTCAACTGAAAATATGCCTATAGCAACGATCGTATGCATGCATTTCATTGACATGAAGTGTATTCAGATTTTATACAACTATATAGCCATCTTCCATCTATCTCTAGAACTTTTCCCAAACTAAAACTTCATATCCATTAAAAAAAAAAATCCTCCTCCACCAACCCCTGGCAGCTGCCATTTTGCTTCCCATCTATGAATTTAACTACTCCAGCAAGCCCAAGCAATACAGTATTACAGTATTTGTCCTGCTCGGACTGGCTTATTTCCCTCAGCTGTAATGTCTTCAGTATCCTACTGTGAGCCTAAGTAAAGATTTCATGGAAGAGCACGGACACTTTGTTTATCTGTCCATCTGATGATGGGCATTTTTGTTGTTCTTGCCTTGACCACTGTGAATGGCTGTGAACCCCAATACCTGCCAGGTGTCCTTTTGCAATTCTCAGGTGTCACCTCTATCTCATTTGCTTATTCCAGGGTTAACCTTTTCAGACCTTCCACACTGACCCATACCTGCTGCTCCATGGCGCTCTCCTGTCTCATATGAGCCTTCCACTTGCTCCACAATGAAGTGACATTTCAAACTTATTTTTGTGTGTGGTTATTTTGACAAGAATAATAAAGACATTTTAAAAATAAATAATACAGAGAAATAGACATGAAATTTTCAAGCCTCTCGTCCTGGATCCCAACATCTCATGCCCTATCCTGAACACACAGCTGTCCCTTGACTGCTGCGTTCATCCTCTGGCCTTCCTGCTTAAAAGGACAGATGTTAGGTCAGTGGAGGTTTAAGTCCATCTTCTCCGATACTGGCAAGTTCTCAGCTCTGCGCCCTATTGATTTCTTCTTTGGATTACTGTTCTAGCTCCAAATGAACATCACTGCAACTCCATCTCCTGTGTTCCACTCCGCAGGCAAGCCTGGTTAGTGTGGGGCTCTCTCTTCCTCCTCTTCTTCCTCTACATTGCTTGCCACTGCATCTTGGATTTCCCTTTAGCAAAAACCCAGCTTAGAGGCTAGGAGCAGACTCCAAAATCAGATGTCCTGCCTGTGAGAGGCAGTTCTGTTGCTTGTAGGTGAAAGACCTTAAGGAAGACTCAGGAGTTCTATATGGCTCACTCCACATCTGTCAAGTGGGAAAACAACAATACCCACGTAAAGGAGTTGAACAGGATTATTCTATAAGTTTAGGAATTTCCCAGTACTTCCAGATGATGATGATGATGGTGATGGATAGCAGATAAAATGGTGATGACTATATTGTCAGAAATGTTAAGCTTTAAAATTTATTAATTATGTTTGGTCTATAACTAGACTCAAAATGTTAAATTATTTTAAAATCTAATGTGGTTCTTTTTTTTAAATTTTATTTATTTTTGTATGTGTATGAGTGTACTGTCTGCATGTAGGTTTGTGCACCCGTGTCGTGCAATGCCGCAGAGGTCAGAAGAGGGTCTCGGATTCCCCTGGAACTGGAGTTCTCCTGGAATTGGAGTTACAGACGGTTCTTAGCCGCCATGTGGGTGCTGGAGATCGAACCCGGGTCCTCTGCAAGAGCAGTCTGTGCTCTTAACCACTATGCTATCTCTCCAGCCCCCTAAAATCTAATGTGATTCTATAAAAAGCATTACAAGTATAAACCCAAGTTGCATCAATAGAATAATGTAGCCTCTGCATTAATTGCTAGGATCACAAACGATATAAGAGAGAAGAAGAAAATCTTAGTGTCTAGGTCACATCCCCATTAGGTCTATAAGTGCTCAGAATAATGAGAAATTTTGTTTGGCTTTGTATGTGAACCATAGAATTCTTGTACAAGGTTTTTTAAGTTGTGTGGGTCTCTGTGAATGTGTTCCTGGATTCTGAGTGGCTTCTTCCTATGGGGGAAAGAAGCCTGTGCCTATTTACTCCAGCTCTGGAGTAAATCAAAGCCCACTGGCATTTGTAAAGAAAGGGGAGGTTGCCACCAGACCTCTACCATTTGGGGATTTCTTTTTATTCATCTTGAGATGTTCTCTGGCCTCTTTTATCCCTAATTATCCACTTCTTGATTTTTCACTGTAATATTGTGTGTGTGTGTGTGTGTGTGTGTGTGCAGTAAATCTCTTAAGTGACTTATTCAGACAGGCTATCTATGAATAAAATTCCTGAAAATATTTATTGATGTCGTTATTTTCCTTGTTTTTGTTGTCGCCTGCTCTTGAGTGATTGCCTGTTTGGGCACATAGTCTGATTCTCTTATCTACTTCAAAGACATTTCCCTTTATCAGTTCACAGCCTGTTCTGTTCAGCTGAGAAACACAATGCCAGCCCACACACCTGCGTCCTCCTGCTGTGTCACTTGAACAGGAGTTCTGGGCCTCAGCTGCCCCCACTTCTTGCTTCTCACCCATTGGCTGAGCTCCACAGCTAACAAGCCTCTTTGATTCATTGACTAAGGTTTTGATAAGTTCCTGGAGAGAAGAGAAAGGTGGCTTGTGCCTAGTCCTCCATCTTGAGTCAGGAGCATAGCTTTATGTCTCTTTTTGGCAAAGGACAGACTTTTGGCTTTGTTCCATCTTTGCCTTCGGCTTATTAGTTTTCATTCTTTTACCTTTAGCAGCACCTGCCATGTGTATTCCGTCACTCACGTTTTGGTTAATACTTCACTTTGCATGTTGGTTCATTGCTTTTTGTTTGTTTGTTTTTGTTTTTGAGACAGGGTCTCGCTTTAGTCCCAGCTGGCCTGGAGCTGGCTATGTATACCAGGCTGGCCTTGAATTCACAGAGATCTGCCTGCCTCTGCCTCCCCAGTGCTGGGATCAAGGGTGTATACCACCATGTCCGGTGCTCATCGCTTTTTAACCACTTTTCCCCAATATATTCATTCATTGTTACGTTTCCCTCTGCTCACACATCTGTGACTCTAGGTTTCCATAAGTAGTTTTACATTGTATAATTTTACATCCTTTGATTTGGTGGGTATAAAGACATTTTTGTCTTAGTTTTGAGATGAATGATTATCGTTGCTGTTTTTGTTAACTGTGTCAATATTTGTATTAGTTGTGTTGTGGTGTGAGACAGTGCTTTACAAGGCACTATTTGAAATTTTTTAGTACTTCCTTCATGACTAGTACTTAATAGTGTTTTTTCAAAGATGGATGAAAGGTACATTGAAAGGAAATAAAAGGGGGGGAAGAGAAAGAAGAAAAAGATGGAAGGAGTGAACATGGAGGAGAGAGGGAAAAGAAAGGAGAAGCATATGCCTTGTAGATTCTATATCTGAAATTACTGATGCTAAAACTTACATATTCTTTTTCACCAAAACTGCTATTCACATATACCATGTCTTTCTTATTTTGAATCTGTGCTTTTTAACATAATTGAGTATTTTGACACTGACAGTAGTGCTCTCACATAACTCTGTATTTATTTTGAATGTGAGATACCTTGGTCATGTACAAAGAAATGAGAATTGGTGCATTCTCAGTGAGCTGGCCTCTCTATAGTAAGTGCATTTCTCTAGTAATACTTTTTACTCCCTAATAAACATCCCTCTGGTAAACTCGGCAGATTTCTCATCTTCCCCTCTGTTTTCCCTTGTCTATTTTCTGTCTAGTGTTCTGCACTTCCCAGTCCTTGAACTGTAGACAAGTCTCTTTGTTAGAGTGATTTGGATAGGATCGTGCTCTGTAGCCCAGGCTGCCCTAGAATTTAACAGCAATCCTGTGGGCCGTGATTATAGGCATAGCATAGACTACCATACCTGGCTAGGTCTGTTTCTTATCAGTTACATACCTGGATACTATTTTGAATGCAAACTAGCAATTTATTTTAATTAAGCTATACTTACTGTGAACACTAATATTAGGGATAGCTATTATTCTAATTTTAGTATTTTCTCCTGAATATTTTGTTCTCAATTTTTAATTGGTTTTTCCTGCCATTTTTCATTCAATTGAGATTTGGCTTTTCTTTTTAAAAAAAAAAAATTTGAGACATCATATGATACACCCTAGGCTGTCTCAAACTCCCTTCAGAGCTGAAGATTACCTGCCTCTACCTTCCAAATTCTACAATTACAAATATACACTACCATGCCCCCTGGTCTACTTGGTGCTGGGGACTGAGTCCAGGGCTTTGTGCGTGCTAGGCAAGCACTCTATGGACTGAGCTCCAGCTCTATTCTTCCTCTCCTTCCTGTTCATTTTTATCTCTCATGCTTTGGAACATATTCAAATATTTCTCTCTCTTTTTTGATATTTTTGAGACAGGGTCTCTCTCCCTTTTTTAGTTCCAGCTGGCCTGGAGCTCACTATGTGGACCAGGCTGGCCTTGAACTCACAGAGATCCACCTGCCTCTGCCTCCCGAGTACTGGGATTAAAGGCGTGCACCACCACGCCTGGCTCTATTTAAATATTTCTATTCATTGGGCAGTTGTCTTTGAAATTTATTTAACAAAGTCTAAAAATGAATGTCTTAACATTAAAATGGTCATAGAATCACTCACCTCTTGATTTACATACTGTGATGGCCCCTCTTAATTGTCAATTTGACAGAAATTAGAATCACCTGGGAGGTGGGCCTCTAGGCATGCCTGTGAGAGATTATTTTTATTACAGTAATTCTGGTGGGGAAACCTGCCCACTATGGAAAGCAACATTGTTCCCTAGGCAGAGAAAGAAAGAGCCTTCCATAGGAGGAAACAGATGTTGCCAAGTGGGAAATGGGGAAATGGGGGTATTCAACTTAAACTGGGGAGAGAGGAGGGAGGTTAGACACGAAGAGAGAGAGAGAATAAATAAAACTTATGTGGCATAAAAAGCCAGGGATAGCGGGGCATGGTGGCGCACGCCTTTAATCCTAGCACTCGGGAGGCAGAGGCAGGCAGATCTTTGTGAGTTCAAGGCAGCCTGGTCTACAGAGTGAGTTCCAGGGACAGCTGGGCTACAGGGAGACCCTGTCTAAAAACACCAAAAAAAAAAAAAAAAAAAGCCAGGGAGACAGGGCTGAAGAGATGGCTCAGTGGTTAAGAGCACTGACTGCTCTTACAGAGGACCTGGGTTCAATTCCCAGCACCCACATGGCAGCTAAGAACTGTCTTTAGTGCCAGGTATGGTGGCGCACTCCTTTGATCCCAGCACTTGGGAGGCAGAGGTAGGCGGATCTCTGTGACTTCAAGGCCAGCCTAGTCTACAGAGAGAGAGCTCCAGGGCAGCTGGGACTAAAGGGAGACCCTGTCTTAAAATACCAAAATAACAAAAAAAAAAAAAAAAAAAAAAAAAAAAGCCAGGGAGAAATGTATTAACTCAAAAACCCCCTGAAAAATACACATAAAATAGCTGAACATGAGTGCATGTATATACTTGAAGGCCCCACAACAAGAAACACAGTGCCAGACAGGAGAAACCTGTCGGTCTGTTGCAAAAGAAGCTTTTTTGATGAGTGGTGATTAGCATACTTGTCTGTAAACGGAAGGATCCATATTTAGAATATAGCAAGAAATTATGTTTGTCTAGACATGTGATAGACTTAGGGTTTTCTCTAAGACTTATGACCTCTCTAGCCATGTGTTTACAGTGCCACACATGAGTTCCCTGCCATTGATTGGGCTTTAAATCCAATTGGATAGTTGTTGATTACCCCCTAAGATAAAAGTGACACATCTACAATGGAAACTCTATACCCAAGGCTCATGGAGCATAGTGGAACAAGGGTAAAGAGAACACTAATGCAGCTCTCAACTCTCATCAATGAAGCTTCCTCAAGCAACAGAGGATGGATAATGAACACAAAAGTCCACAACTGGCCAAAATGCAAGAAATAAAGTCTGCAGAGTGTAGGTCCCCAGAGAGGACTCCTATACCAAACTTCACCCACCCAGGGCTCAGGGACAATGGACAGAAAGATTGTAAGGAAACAGACTCTTACAGACTCCTGGGACCTTGCTCGTATGAACTTACAGCGATGGTGACAGCATGTGCAAGACCCGTGCAGTCACACAAAAACCAGCAGAGAACTTGGGAAATGGGCAGGAGACCACAACTTTGGCAAGGAAGTCTTAGCAGCTGATCACTGCTGGGTGAGGGAGAATTGATATTCTTTAAGGGAGTGATGCTCTGAACAGGCTCCAGTAGATGAACTGACACTGAGGGACATCTGGTACAGAAACTTGACTCATTAAGCCTTAACATATGACAAAATATGTGAAGTCCTATGGGAGGCTATAGGGGGTTGCAGATGGTTAAGAGAGTGCTAGTATGACTAAGAAGTATTGTATGAAATAAAAAAAAAATCAACAACAAGTATATATCATAAAAATGAAACTAAGCCTGGCATGGTAGCCTTTAATCCCAGCACTCGGGAGGCAGATGTAGGCAGATCTCCGTGAGTTCAAGGCCAGCCTGATCTACAGAGCTGCTCCAGGACAGCTGGTACTAAAAGGGAGACCCTCCCTATCTCAAAAATACCAAAAAGGAAAAAAAACGATAAAAATGAAACTATAAAATAAAAAAAAATAGTTAAATGAAAATAAAATATTCTAAATAAAAATAGCACCTAGATCAGCACCATCTGGTCTCTGGGAATGAATGCTCAAGGGTCTCTCTCCACACTGGATCAAAAGTTCAGGAGGCTGGCAACCTGCATTTTATCAAGTTCTCCAGTGAGTATAATGCACATAAACATTTGAGATCTCTTCCTTAACAAATCTTAGCTGAAAATCATTCTTTGGTCTCAGTTTCTCAGGGAGCCTCAGCCTCTTCCAGTAGCCATCCTCAAGAACAGGGGTAATCTTTGAAGATTTTTCATCCACACCAACAATCTCCCAAAATGTGTTCTAATCCAGGCTCTAATTTTGCAGCAAGAGGATCATTCGGAACGTTTAATCAACTTTAATGCCAGAAGTAATAGTCTGCCTGTTGAGTTTTTAATTTTCTCCAATGTATTTCTTTATTTCTAAAAGTCTTAGTCTTTTATCCTCAGACACATTCAGCATTGTTAGTGCAAAGTCTTTATCTGATGGTGTCAGCATCTGCAGTCTTTGTGCATTTGATTTGTGGCGTTTTGCTTACTCTTGATAATTGCATCTTATTTCCTGGTATATTTAGTGCTTGTGATAATCTGCTCTTGCTGCAATCACAAAATACCATAGACTGAGTAATAATGAATAATATAAATTTATTTCTCATAGTTCTAGAGACTGGCATAATGGAATATAATTTAAATTTTCTCATAATTCTAGAGACTGGAGAGACCAAAATCAATGAATTACCTTGGGGATGAAGTTCTATTACATGAGTGTTGGAGGGACACATTCATTCTAACCATA
Source organism: Rhizomys pruinosus (assembly GCA_009823505.1). Taxonomy (NCBI): domain Eukaryota; kingdom Metazoa; phylum Chordata; class Mammalia; order Rodentia; family Spalacidae; genus Rhizomys; species Rhizomys pruinosus. The sequence goes on from VZQC01007120.1 coordinate 361,703, forward strand.
ATGTTATTTCTCCCGCTTTAGTTCCAGACTCCAATTCTTTCTGCCATCATCCATGGAGAACGTCTGAAGCCTGTTTCTAAAATCATTTTAGGTGTTTGCCTTTGCTTCTGCCAAGAACAGGGAAGGAGATTCCCAGCCCAAACACTACAAGCTGTGTTTATTGAGGCACACTGAGAGTGTGGGAACCTCAGAGAAGATTCTAGGTAGAAATTCTCAGGGGGGGAGTAGTAAAACTTCCTCAACAAAGCAGCTTCACCCATAAGAATTTTCGAGACAAGAGCATTTCAAAGGCTTCTTGTCTTTCCCTCATGGGGTAAGAAGACTCCTTGCTCAAATCTGGGTCCACTGTCACAGTCTTGTCATTTAAATTTATACACACAGGAGCCTCTACATCTTCAAATCATGCATGTGTGGGTGAGGCTTGAGGCTGACGTTGGTGATTTCATGTCAGGGGTGGTGGTGGCCTTACTTCACTGCTAATGACGTTGGCGGCAGTGAGGATGTTGGCAGTTGTGAAGATGATGATACCATAGCAATGGTGGGCAGGAATCAGTGTTTTCTGTGAAAAGCTAAATCATAAGTATTTTAGCTTTGCAGAAGATATGGTTTCCATCAGAACTTCTCAGTCTGTCCTTGTGAGAAAGCTGCCGCGGATAAATGGAAGTGAAGTGTTGTGGGTAAGGCCTAGAGTTTATTCGTAGACACTGGCATTTGAATTTCAAATCATTCTCCCAAGAGTTTCTTCACAGGCTTGGAAACAAACGTTCTTAAATTCATTTGGAAAAACAAAAGACCCCAAATAGCCAAAACAACCCTGAGTGAAAAGTGCTACACAGGGGGGATCTCTATACCAGACTTCAAACTATACTACAGGGCTATAGTCATAAAAACAGCCTGGTACTGGCACAAAAACAGCCCTGTTGACCATTGTATTAAATCTTATTTTCTAATTTTTTTTTTTTTTATTTTTTTCTTTTTTTTTTTTTTTATGGGGCCAAGAAGCCACAATGGAGAAAAGATAGCATCTTCAGCAAGTGGTGTGGGCAAAACTGGATCACCACTTGTAGAAGAATGAAATTAAACCCCTACCTCTTGCCTTGTACAAAAGTGAACTCCAGATGGATCAAAGACCTCTCAACGTGAAACCCCAAACTCTGAAAGTGATAGAAGAAAAAGTTGGCAGCAGATTACAAGACATAGGTGTAGGAAAAGACTTCCTAAATCAGACAGCAGCTGCACAAGAATTAAGGTCGACAATTGACAAATGGGACCTCATTAAACTCAAAAGCTTCTGTACATCAAAAGAAACAATCAAGGAAGTGAAGAGAAATCCCAGAATGGGAGGAAACCTTCACTGCAGATACATCTGACAAAGCATTGATTTCCAGAATATATAAACTACTCAAAAAACAAAGAAAAAAGAAAACAAATGACCCACTCAATAGATGGAGCAAAGAACTGAACAGAGACTTCACAAGTGAGGAATTAGAGATGTCTGAGAAACACCTCAAGAAGTGTTCAACATCATTAATCATTAAGGAAATGCAAGTCAAAACCACTTTAAGATATCATCTTACTCCAATAAGACTGGCTAGGATCAAGAAAACAAATGATACCAAGTGCTGGAGAGGTTGTGGGGAAAAGGGAACACTCATCCACTGTTGGTGGGAATGTAAACTCGTACAACCACTATGGAAAGCAGTGTGGAGAACCCTTGGAAGACTTGGAATGAACTTGCCACCTGACCCAGCCATACCACTCCTGGGCATGTACCCTCCAGACTCACGCCACCACAGAGATACATGCATGGCCATGTTTATCTCAGCTCTCTTCACAATAGCAAGGAGCTGGAACCAACCTAAATACCCCTCAACTGACGAGTGGATAGAGAAAATGTGGTACATCTACACGATGGAGTTCTATGCAGCAGTAAAGAAAGATGACATCATGAGCTTTGCAGGAAAATGGCTGGAGCTAGAGGACATCATGCTGAGTGAAGTAACACAGTCCCAGAAAAACAAACGACAAATGGTATCCCTCATCTGTGGAGGCTAGTGCCAATTACCTAGTTGTAAGTATTTCTTGTGTAGGGCCCCCTGAGCTTTTGTCCAAAGCAGTTGTTCGTAATGCATATTGGAAACAACAACAACAGAAAGGACTGTATCAAAGAACTGACTGAAACAGTGAACTTCTGCTCAAAACAGTCAACTTCCTCATGGAGAATATTGAGAAAGACTGAGAAAGAGATGAAAAGCATGTTTGGCAGAATGCATGAGCTCTTGCGGGGTGGGGGAATGGGCGGGAACACGGGTCTAGATTTGTTAAAAAATATAAATAAATTTATGTGAATTTATTTGCATAAAAAAATCATTCTCATGTTACATGGGAGGTCTTTTCTTCAGCTACTTGAAAAGGTAAAAATCATTCTCAACTTACAGGCTTTATAAATATAAGCACTGGGTGTCTGGCCTATAAAGCTATAGTTAGCCAGACCCTCATGATGGTGTACTGATATTGAGTATGGTGATTTCAGTAGCATCCTTGGTGGGGATGATGACGGTAATAGTGATGTTGTAGTATCTTAGTGGTAGGAATAACACTGGTAGTGGTAATGATGATGGTAATTGTGAGGTCACAATGGTGATAGTGGTATTAGTAACACAGGTGGACATGGCATTAGAGGTTGGGATGTAGGAGTAGTGTGAGTGGAGGTTGTGGTGATGGTGATATTTTTGCGGTGGGGGTACTGATGGTGATGGTGCTGTTGGCACGTCTCATAGTGGTGATGAAACTGGTTATCATGGGGGTAATGAGGATGTAGGAGCTAGCACTCACTGCTGGTGATGAAGATACCTCCTCTTTCCACATCTTCCTTATGAGATGGTGATAAAACTGTTAATCACAGCGATTTGAGTAGTTCAAAATATATACATATGATAAAATATCATACTGCATCCCATAAATTTCTACAATTATTATGTGATAATATACTTTTTTAAATGTTTAAGGAGCTGGAAGAAAAGTAAAAAGTCATAAGTTGACTAGGAGTTAGCAGAGCTTCTAAAGGCAGCAATGGCCCAAATATGCAGCAAATGTCTTTATTTTCAGAATTGCGTCATTAATAATTCAGGTTTACAATGAATGGAGACTGTCCTAATAGTGCTATGACGAGTCCTGTCTCCAGCTGAAGTTCCGGTTGGCCTGTGAATGGGAAACACCTGGCTGCTACAAGTGACGTATGCAATGATGACATACTTTGTAGTTGCAGAGTACTTTTTTTTTCAATGGTCTGCATTGTTTATTAAGTTAGTAGTATACACTGTGGGCCACAAGAGCATGGGCACACAGCCGTGACCACTGCTGCTGCCACTTTAAGAAAATAACTTTTCGAATTGCATTTCAACTGCAGTAACACCATTCTGGAAGAAAAAAGTACCCTCAAGTCAACATACAAGAGGGTTTTAGAGAGTTTTCCAAGATTGTTTCTTTTTTTTGTTTGTTTGAGACAGGGTCTCCTGTAGCCCCAGCTGTCCTGGAACTCTGTAAACCAGGCTGGCCTTGAACTCACAGAGATCCGCCTGCCTCTAACTCAAGTGCTGGGATTAAAGGCGTGCGTGCGCCACCACACCCAGCTAATTCCTTGTTCCTAAGTGACCCCTTGATGCAAGGAGTGGTCACAGCCCCAGGAACAGGAAGAGCAGCCAGAGGCCCAGGGTTTTTAAACCACACATCAGAAACACTTGTCCAACGAGACACTGAACATCCCTCTGGATGTTGAGGAGCGGCCATGGCTGGCATCAGAGTCCTCACAACTCAGCAGCACCTTTTTCAGCTCTGGTCTCCAAGTGGCGATGCCCACAGACGCCACAGCAGCACCGGAGCCTGGCTTTGATGCTCCAGTGTTTCTGCTGCACACTGGAAGGGTTCAGACACCCTGCGGAAGCAACATGCTCCAATCCATGGCGATGCGAGGTAGCTGGAGAAACAAGGTGGCTGACAGCCATGCAGAGTACTTTTTAAATGCTGGTCCTGAATGCTTCATTGACTATCTGCACTGTTGAGTCCCCACTGTTCCCGTACATCTTTACTAAAGGCAAACTTTAATAATACTAATTTTTCTGGTTTGCTTCACCAAATTGTAGGCTTTTCCATGTATTTATATTAAAGGAGAATTTCATTGCTTTAATGAAGATTTCCAAGTACCTTGTCTCTGTCAACACTTCAGCCCTGGCAAAACCACATGCTTAGCTGGCAGGAAGGTTACAGTCTGCCTATAAGACTTCTAGCAGTGCTGGGACTCTGGAGTGACTGGCACCTCCTGCCCTCAAGTGCTTTGCTTAATTGAGCAGCATGAGAACGGATTTAAGTGTTTGGAGCCATTTTCGCCTGCCTCACACCCAGTGCCCTGGCTCTACTAATCTGCAATTATTTTAATTTTCTTCTTCAGTGTTATGAGTCACTCTCACCCTCCGCTTCTACTTGGGAAGCTGCTCCAGAGGTCGCCTCTCGTTTTCAGTTTGATTGCTGTTCACATCTTTGTTCTATAAGGTGCCTGTCAACAAAACAGATCGGAACATTAGCTAGGACTTTGTAGAGTTCCCTCCACCCTCATGCGAACAAACTTTCACACCGCCAGTGCAGACCTGCTCATCTCTGTGCAAGGGAAGAATCCCTGTGTAGCTGTGGAGGGAAAACAGAGGTGAGGGGAGGTGTTTCAAAACTAAATGATTGATAAACTCAGAAACAAAGGGTAAGCAGCGTGCCGTTTTGGTAACCCAGTTTGTCTTTTCTTCCTTATCCGTGCATGTGTTTGAAAATGATTGTACTTGCAGCAGTAGTCTTCAAAACTTTTATTTCTGTTTGGTTCTTCTCGTTTCCTCACAGCAAAATCTTCTATCAGGCATTAGAGAACAGTATGAGGAAATCCAGCCTGTAACATAAGTTCATTCCTTCTCACTACCTAGATGGCTCTCTGTTAATTCTGCCTTAACCATGATACAGAATTCCATCCCAACAGACTGGCCTTTATAAAGCAGGGGTGCTAGGTGTCTTTGAGGAGAGCATAAACTGGCTAGGATCCTCCTTCCGGTGTAGCACATGGAGGGTCTGTGCAATCAGCTGCCACACACAGTGCCCGGGTGTCCTGTTTCCCAGTGAGGTGGTGGCAGTGGTGTTTTCCATGGGCAGGAAGCAGAAGCCACCTAGAGTCAGGATTGTCCTATGCAGCCAGTGTTTCAGAGATGCCCTCCCCCAGCTGAATATGTCTGTTACCTGTACTCCCGGCATTTCCTCATTCCAGAGGTGCCCACTGAAAGCATTCTTTTGTTTTAATGACAATTTTATTCACACTGTATGCCTACCAAAAGAACAGAGCATTTGATCAACCATTCAACAAAAGATGTGAAGTGCTAGTTAGGTTTTGATGACTTGACACAAACTAGAGTCACCTGGGAAGAGGGTCCCTCGACTGAGGAAGTTCCTCAATCAGACTGGCCTGTGGGCGTGTCTATGGGGGCATTTTCTTAATTGTTAATTGATGTTGAAGGGTCCAACCTACTATGGAGCTGGGCTTGGGCTACATAAGAAAAGTAGCTGAGCAAACTAGAGGGAGTGAGCCAGTAAACAGTGTTCCTCCATGGTCTCTGCTTCAGTTCCTGCCTGCAGGTTCCTTCAAGTTCTTCCCCTAGTGATGGAACTTGTAAGCTGAAATAAACCCTTTCCTCCCCAACTTGGCTTTAGTCAGTGTTTTATCACAGCAATGAGAAACCAAACTAGAACAAATGAAATCATAATTAACCCAGTGTTATTCAGGAGCTTTAGTGACAACAATCAACACTTCCCCCAAACAAAAACCTTAACCAAATGCAGTGTGTCCATACAATGGAATAGTATTGAGCCATAAAACGAGTAAAGTGCTGACTCACACTCTATTCATAGTACGACTTGAAAACAGTATACTAAATGAAAGAGGCCAGCTACAAACTACTTGTTTGATTTTGTGGATAGAAGTATGTCCATTATAAGTAAATCAGGTACAAAAAGCAGATTGACTGTTGCCAGAGGCTATGGAAAGGAAGTGGGATGGCCTGAGTGATGGGAGTGTTACAGAGTTAATATTCCATGCTCCACTAAGTGCACTTTAAAAATTAAGTAAGTTTTATGATATACAAATTCTCTTTATTAAAGCTGTTATTTTAGAAAGAATGAGAACTGGAGAAGTAATTGACTAGTATAACGCAAGTTAGCATCCAGCACTGCAGAGCAAAGAGAATGAAATTACCAGTTGTGTTAGTCTATTATTTTGCTACTGTAATGAAATACCCGAGGCAAGCTAACATTATAAAAAGAGGCTTTGTTTTACTCAGTTTGGAGGCTGAAAATCCAAGCATGTCACAGGCTCTTGTAAAGGCCACCTTTGGCTGTGTCACCTTACAGCAGAGGGTGGTGGTAAGGAACATAGTGGGGGGAAAGGAGAGAGAGAGGGAGAGAGAGAGGGAGGGAGGGAGAGAGAGAGAGAGAGAGAGAGAGAGAGAGAGAGAGAGAGAGAGAGCAAAACAGGAAAACAGTGCCGATAGGTCTGGCTCACACTGTCGTAACAACCCCAGAGCTATTCAGGGTTACCCCTGAAATATCTCTGCATTTTCCATTGACCTAAAGACTGCACTCCTCCCACCTCTCAGAGTTTCTCATCCCAATGCTCAGAGGTTCGGGCTCCCAGTACATAACCCCAGGGACAAACTACATCCAAACCAGGCCACCAGTTTAGGCAATTGAAAGCACCATTGTTGGGGGCCATTCAGTCCCATAGTCTTTCAGTCTTAGAGCCAGTGGAGAAGGCCAACCAACCCATACGTCATCTGAGCTGTCCCAGGATGTTCAGCTGCCACCTGGGTCTGACACAGTAAAGACACCAGGCCTTGGTGTCAGGGTTCAAATTCCACCTGTCTCTCCTATGGTTGAAATACCTTTATTTTTATTTTTATTTTTTAATTTAAATCAAATTTTGTTCTATTTAGGACCTTGTAGAATCAAAAGCACCGCCAGGCATGGTCCTAAGCAGCGTCCCACAGGTGCCCAGGACTATTCATTATTTCAGCCATCAGTGAACTGAGTTTTCTCCTGTGCCTTTGAGGCCAGGAGGACACTGTTTCCAAACCCCTTGTGGGAGAATCCATCTTTCAGGGCAGGCTTAATTATTCCACCTTCAGAGACTGCTCTGTGGAACCAGAATGCCAATTTATTAATTAACAATGAAGAATTCTTCTCTTGGGGACCAAGGACAATAAGACTGTGTGACCTTGTGTACCCTCTCCTTGTAATCAAGTGGTTTATGAATTTTCAGAGAGAATTAGCCATCATGCAGGCCTGGTTCTGATTTTTGTGGTAAGATGCCAATACATTCCCCTCCCCCCGGCAGGCTGGTAGGCTTGCTTTCAAACCTCTGTGAGGGGGCTTCTGCTTGGACAGGTCAAGGAGAACATGCACCCACTTCTCTAAGCCCTGACTACTGCAGGTGTAAGTTGAAGCTGTTTGATAGTACCTCTGGGGTTGGGTGAACTTACAAACACACTGGACATACAGAAGTTGTGTTTCAGCCTCCCAGGCAAGTAAGGCAGCATTGGCTGGAGGTCTCCCTTAATCAGTAAGCTCTCTGTGATGCCAATAGCAAAACATCGTGGTCAAGTGTATATAAAGAAAAGAGATGGAGCTGGAGAGATGGCTCAGCAGTTAAGAGCACTGACTGCTCTTGCAGATATTCTAGGTTTGATTCACAGGGAAACTAATGACCATCCATAACTCCAATTCCAGGGGATCCTATGCCCCTTTTTGACCTTCACAAGCATTGCAGGCACATGGTATACTTACATACATGCAGGAAAAATCGTCTTGAAGAGTCCCAAAGAGGCCTAGGGCATCCATCACATAGAAAAAGATAGATTGTGAGTCACTGTGCTTGAGTGTGTGAACATGACCACGTGATTATGCTACTGTATGTGTGTGTGTTGTATATAAGACAGTTGTCACTGTATATAAGTGAGTGTGTTAGAATATGTGAGGTGTGCATGCATGAATGTGTGCCACTATGCAAGCATGAGTACATGAGATGGTGTAAAGATGAGAGAGAGAGAGAGAGAGAGAGAGAGAGAGAGAGAGAGAGAGAGAGCCTGTGAGCTCTGGGACTTTGAGCATGTGAGAAGTGAAAGTGCATGTGTGAATGATTGTGTTTGGACAGAGTGTGTGAGATAAGAGGCGTGTGAATATAAGGGTGTGTGTGCATGTGTGAGCTGTAATGTTTGGACCCTCCAGACACCAGAATCATGAGCCACACAAACCTTTTTCAAAGCTCTCCAGCCTCAGGTGATTTGCTGCTGCAACACAAACCAGACCAAGATGAATGGCATCTCACCATTTGTAAGCATGTCTATGGTGTTTTGATGGTCTGTGCCAACACCTTGCTGACAAAATTCAAATGGCAAAATTTACTGCCCCAGGGAAGTGCTAGAAGATTGCTTGATGAGCAGCCAGCCTTCATCACTAAATGTACAGTGATGCACTTCCCCCAATGAAATACAGAATCTCCAACTAAAACAGCTTCTCTGTAAATGAGAATTTTATCTATGAATCAAGGGGAGCCACTAGATTTCAGAACTTAGTCTGAGACTGGTGAGCTTAATATTGTACAGCTCTGTAGGCTATTGACTGAACAAGACATTTTTCTTCATTGAGGAAGAATAATGTTTCGTTTACATCAGTAAAGTTCTTGGCACACTTACTGTGGATTCCAATGCTGGTTCTACAGACAAAACATTGTTTATTGTTCTTCAAGCAGTTGGGGATCAGGTGAAGCATGGGAGGGGGGTCATAAGAAATGTAAAGGTGGCTAAAAGAGTGGCTCTGACCTGGGAGCTATGTCTACTGAGGTACATGACAGTCACATTATGGTATTTTGTGTGGGATACCATAAAAGCCCTGATGCTTGGCTCTACTCCAAGGGAAGGTGATGTCTGAAGGGGGCCACATGGGACTAGTGGACAGAGTTGGGAAAGGGCAGATAAAGACAGGGTGGTAGGACTCCAGAGGAGTTAGTTACACCCTCAAAGTTCAGTTCAAAACAGATACTGTTTCCAGGCAGTCTTAGCTGATGAGATGGAGTTGGGTGGGAAATGACTTGAACTTGGAGCCTTGAAATACCATCAGTTTTCAAAAGAGTTAAGGTGACAAAATCAGGTACCAGGCAGAGCCGTACATTACAGCTCTTAGGAGAGATATGTGGGACTTGATTGGCCATGGCTCCAAATAGCACTGTGCATATGTAAGGACCAACATGAATAAATCTTGGAGATATTTTCTTTTTTTTTTTTTTAAATAATAAATTTATTTATTTATTTTAACAAATCTAGCCCCATGTTCCCGCTCATTCCCCCACCCCACCAGAGCTCGTGCATTCTGCCAAACATGCTTTCCATCTCTTAGTCTTTCTCAATATTTTCCATGGGGAAGTTGACTGTTTTGAGCAGAAGTTCACTATTTCAGTCAGTTCTTTGATGCAGTATTTTCTGTTGTTGTTGTTGTTTCCAAAATGCATTATGTCCAACTGCTTTGTACAGAAGCTCAGGGGGCCCTACACAAGAAATACTTACAACTGGGTAATTGGCACTAGCATCCACAGATGAGGGATACCATTCGTCGTTTGTTTTTCTGGGACTGTGTTACTTCACTCAGCATGATGTCCTCTAGCTCCAGCCATTTTCCTGCAAAGCTCGTGATGTCGTCTTTCTTTACTGCTGCATAGAACTCCATTGTGTAGATGTACCACATTTTCTCTATCCATTCGTCAGTTGAGGGGCATTTAGGTTGGTTCCAGCTCTTTGCTATTGTGAAGAGAGCTGAAATAAACATGGCCGTGCATGTATCTCTGTGGTGGCGTAAGTCTTGAGGGTACATGCCCAGGAGTGGTATGGCTGGGTCGGGTGGCAAGTTCATTCCAAGTCTTCCAAGGGTTCTCCACACTGCTTTCCATAGTGGCTGTACGAGTTTACATTCCCACCAGCAGTGGATGAGTGTTCCCCTTTCCCCACAACCTCTCCAGCACTTGGTATCATTTGTTTTCTTGATCCTAGCCAGTCTTATTGGAGTAAGATGATATCTTAAAGTGGTTTTCATTTGCATTTCCTTAATGATTAGTGATGTTGAGCAGTTCTTGAGGTGTTTCTCAGACATCTCTAATTCCTCGCTTGTGAAGTCTCTGTTCAGTTCTTTGCTCCATCTATTGAGCGGGTCATTTGTTTTCTTTTTTCTTTGTTTTTTGAGTAGTTTATATATTCTGGAAATCAATGCTTTGTCAGATGTATCTGCAGTGAAGGTTTCCTCCCACTCTGTGGGATTTCTCTTCACTTCCTTGATTGTTTCTTTTGATGTACAGAAGCTTTTGAGTTTGATGAGGTCCCATTTGTCAATTGTCGACCTTAATTCTTGTGCAGCTGCTGTCTGATTTAGGAAGTCTTTTCCTACGCCTATGTCTTGTAGTCTGCTGCCAACTTTTTCTTCTATCACCTTCAGAGTTTGGGGTTTCACGTTGAGGTCTTTAATCCATCTGGAGTTGACTTTTGTACAGGGTGAGAGGTAGGGGTTTAATTTCATTCTTCTACAAGTGGTGATCCAGTTTTGCCAACACCACTTGCTGAAGATGCTGTCTTTTCTCCATTGTGGTTTCTTGGCCCCCTTGTCAAATATGAGATGGCTGAAATTGTATGTGCTCAGATTTGGATCTTCGGTTTTGTTCCATTGGTCAACAGGTCTGTTTTTGTGCCAGTACCAGGCTGTTTTTATGACTATAGCCCTGTAGTATAGTTTAAAATCTGGTATAGAGATCCCTCCTGTGTAGCTCTTTTCACTCAGGATTGATTTGGCTATTCGGGGTCTTTTGTTTCTCCAAATGAATTTAAGAACTTTTGTTTCCAAGCCTGTGAAGAAACTCTTGGGGATTTTGATTGGGATTGCATTAAATCTATACAAGAGTTTTGGTAAAATGGACATTTTTACAATGTTAATTTTCCCAATCCATGAGCATGGGAGGTTTTTCCATCTTCTGAGGTCTTCTTCAATTTCTTTCTTTAAGGGTTTAAAATTTTTGTTGTAGAGGTCTTTGGTGTCTTTGGTTAGGTTTGTTCCTAGGTATCTTATTGTTTTTGAGGCTATTGTGAGTGGGAAGGTCTCTTTGAATTCTTTCTCCAGTTGCTTGTTCTTGGTGTAAAGAAAGGCCATTGATTTTCTAAGGTTAATTTTGTATCCTGCCACTTTGCTGAAGCTGTTAATCGTTTCTAGGAGTTTTCTGGTGGAGTTTTTTGCATCCCTTAAGTAAACAATCATATCATCAGCAAATAGGGATAGTTTGACTTCCTCTTTTCCAATTAGTACTCCTTTAATATCCTTTTCTTGCCTTATTGCTCTAGCAAGTGTTTCAAGCACTATATTGAAGAGGAGTGGTGATAGGGGGCAGCCTTGCCGAGTTCCTACCTTTAAAGGGAATGTTTCTGTCATTTCCCCATTTAGGATGATATTGGCTGTGGGTTTCCTGTATATGGCTTTGATTACATTGAGGAATGATCCCTCCAATCCAATTCCTTCTAGGACTTTAAGCATGAAGGGATGCTGGATTTTGTCAAAGGCTTTTTCAGCATCAATTGAGATGATGGTGTGGTTTTTGTCTTTGATTCCGTTTATGTGTTTGATGATGTTTATTGATTTTCGTATGTTGAACCATCCCTGCATCTCTGGTATGAATCCAACTTGGTCATGATGGATGATCTTCTTGATGTGGGTCTGTATGCGATTTGCCAGTATTCTGTTTAGAATTTTGGCATCTGTGTTCATGAGGGAGATGGGTCTATAATTCTCCTTTTTAGTTGGATCTTTGCCTGGTTTTGGTAATAGAGTGATGTTGGCTTCATAGAAGGAATTTGGGAGAATTCCCTCTGATTGTATACTTCTAAACAGTTTCAGAAATAATGGTTGTAGGTCTTTTTGAAATGTTTTATAGAATTCTGCTGTGAAACCGTCTGGGCCTGGGCTTTTTTTAGTTGGGAGGCTTCTTACTACATCCTCTATTTCTTCATATGTTATGGGTCTGTTTAAGCTGCTGGTCTCCTCTTGGCCAAGCTTTGGTGATTCCCAAGATTTCAGATATTCATCCATTTCTTCTAGATTTTCAAACTTGGTAGAATATAGGTTCTTGTAATATTCCCATATAATTTTCTTGATCTTTTCCTTGTCCGTTGTGATATTTCCCTTTTCATCACAGATTGTATTGATTTGGAGTTGTTCCTTCTTTCTTTTTGTTAACTGGGCTAGAGGTCTGTCTATCTTGTTTATTCTTTCAAAGAACCAACTTTTGGCTTCATTGATTTTTTGTATTGTTTTCTTTGTTTCTATTTCATTGATTTCTGCTCTGATTTTTGTTATTTCTTCCTGTCTGTTGCGTTTAGGGTTCATCTGTTGTTGCCTCTCAAGTGCTTTTAGCTGTAGTGTTAGATCATTCACTTGTGCTCTTTCTGTTTTTCTAATGTAGGCACCCAGGGCTATAAATTTCCCTCTTAGGACTGCTTTTAAGGTATCCCATAAGTTTTGTTGTGTTGTATTGTCATTGTCATTCAGTTCCAGGAATGTTTTTATTTCTTTCTTTATCTCTTCCTTGACCCATTCATTATTCAAGAGTGTGTTGTTTAGTCTCCATGTGTTCTTGTAGGCAGGAGGGCTTGTCCTGGTGTTGATGTTGAGCTTCATTGCACTGTGGTCTGACAGGATGCATGAAATTATTTCAATCTTTTTGTATTTGTAGAGGTTTCTTCTGTGTCCCAGGATGTGGTCGATTTTGGAGAATGTTCCGTGGGGTGCTGAGTAGAAAGTGTATTCTCTGGTATTAGGATGGAATGTTCGGTAGAGGTCTATGAGGTCCATTTGGTGTATCATATCGTTCAGTTCAGATGTCTCTCTGTTTATTTTTTGTCCTGTTGACCTATCCAAAGGACTCAGTGGGGTATTGAAATCTCCCACTATGAGTGTGCTGGGGTTAGTCTGTGACTTGTGGTCCTGGAGAATTGTCTTTATAAAGTTTGGTGCACCAGAATTTGGGGCATATATATTCATAATTGTGAAATCTTCTTGGTGGATTGTTCCTTTGATGAAAATGTAATGGCCTTCTTTGTCTCTTCTGATTTCTTTTACTTTGAAGTCTATTTTATCCGATATTAAAATAGCAACACCTGCTTTCTTTTTGGTACCATTTGCTTGGAATATTTTTTTCCATCCCTTCACTTTAAGGTGGTGCCTGTCCTTGAAGGTAAGATGTGTTTCTTGTAGACAGCATATCGATGGATTCTGTTTCCTAATCCAGTCTCCCAGTCTATGTCTTTTGATTGGGGAATTTAGTCCATTAATATTTAAGGTTATGACTGATAGGTTTGTGTTGCTTCCTTTTGCCTTATTATCCATTTGCGGTTTTGGTTTAGGTTTCTACTTCTGCAGTTATGCTTTTATTGATTTCTCTTTCTAGGTGCCTGGGGTTGGTTGCTCCTTTCTTCTGTTCTTTGAATTGCTTCAAGTATTCTCTGAAGGGTTGGTTTTCCGGACATGTATTCTTTCAACTTGTTTATGTCATGGAAGGTTTTTCTCTCTCCTTCAACTATAATTGACATTTTTGCTGGGTATAGTAACCTGGGTTGGCATCTATTGTCCTTTAACACTGGGAATGCTTTGCTCCAGGTTCTTCTTGCTTTCATAGTTTGCATTGAGAAGTCAGTTGTAATTCTGATAGGTTTCCCCTTATAGGTCACTTGTTGTTTTTCTCTTGTGGCTTTAAGGATTTTGTCTTTGTTTTGGGTGTCTAGCATTTTAACTATGATGTGGCGTGGAGAATTTCTTTTCTGATCTTGTCTGTTTGGAGTTCTATGTGCTTCTTGTATTGGTATTGGTTTGTCCTTTTTTAGTTTGGGGAAGTTTTCATCTATTATTCTGTTGAAGATCTGATCAATACCATTCTCTTGGGATTCTTCTCCTTCCTCTATTCCTATGATGCGGAGGTTTGATCTTTTCATAGTGTCCCACAGCTCCTGGTTGTTCCATTTTTGTGTATTTTTAAATTTTTCATAATCTTTCCTTGAGGTTTTTAGTTGTTCTGTGTTATCCTCCAGGTCTGATATTCTTTGTTCTGCTTCCTCCATTCTGCTTCTGAGGCTTTTTTCATTCCTTTCCTCTTGAATGGATGAGTGTTTGATTTCCTTTTTCATTTCCTCTTCTGATTTCTTTAGTGTTTCTATTTCTTTTTGGAGCTTCTCGATCTCTTTTTGTAGCTCTTTTGTTTGCTGGTTGGTTTCTTTTTCTTTTTCAGCATGGGATCTTTTCAGTGTTTCTACTTCCTTCCGGAGCTTGTCATTCTCTCTCTCTCGGTCCTCATTCTCTTTTCTTAGTTCTTTAATTTGTTCTTTATGATCTTGTAGTTCTTTAAGTATGTTCCCAATTGTGTTTCTGATGTCTGTGTCCTGGGGCATCCCCGGAGGGATCCCACTGCAAGAGTCGTCCATAGGGTTGGTAACGCTTGGCGTGGGATTATCCTGCCCCTTTCCAGTGTAGTCTCTTCTTCGTGATCCTGGCATATGGGCTTCCCCTTGCCTGTATTCTGATGTGAGTCCTAAGTACCTCTTTACTGTGTTGAAGGCGTGCTTTGCTTGCCTCCTTCAGATCCTTCTTCGTAATCTCAGTTGGCGGGAGGGGGGGGGTGCTCTTCAGCCTGCGCCCCGGCACCTGCCGCTGGGCTCAGGAGATCTCGGAGATATTTTCATAATAGACTCTTCTGAGGTGTGTTTTGAAACATTAAAAACCAACAGCAGCTCCCACTACATACCCTGTTCCATCTAGACAAGGTAACAGGAGCAGGCAGCACCCCGCTCGGCCTGGCCACCCTCATCTGACCTGTGGAGCAGAGTGAGGCTGAGTCTCCTGGCATCGCTAGGATGAAGAACAGAATCTAAAGGGCCCCTGGCTGACATCCAGTGGAGGAAGTGAGGAAAAGGAATGGAGATAGGAGAGCTATGTAGAGAGAGAGTATATAGTTTTAAAAATGACAGCAGAAAACCAGAATCGAAGGCCAAACAAACCACAAAGAAAACAAGAAAACGGAGGAGCGGCAGGAGACCAGCACCCACCTTTGCCCGCTCCATCTGTTCTTGTCACCTTTCTTAATATTTATTTTGGTGGGTTTCTAGTGAGAGGAAATTCATAACATATTTCCAAAGAATTCTTCATAAAGTATCAGATAAACTCTTGCCTCATTAACCTTCTTGAAACTCAAGTCAGGTCAGCTGACCTTTCCGTTTGTCCTTGATGATCTGGATCTGTGACTCTGCACCAGTACACTGAACAGATAGCGCTAAGCATAGAGAGCACTTGGTCAGCCGATGCTCAGAACAGTGAGCACTTGTGCAATGGTCTACTCACAGTACAGTAGTAAGCACTCTCTCAGTGCTCAGCATGCCAGTTGGCACTCACTGAGTTCCCCCCATTTCCCTAATCAAGAAAGATCCTGACTGAGCTCCCTAGTGCTGCCTGCTCTAGGTGGCCTGGCTCCCTGCCACTGTCTGAGGCTCTGCAGTAGCTCTCTGCACCTGGCTGGCCATTCTCCTAGATATTCTGAAGACAGATTTGGGCCATATGACCACCTCTCCATAAGAAATCTGGCCTGCCCTTCTTAAATTGCCCCTAGGTAATGATTGCTCGCCCATGTGGTCTGAACAATGCCTTCAGGCAAGTGGAAAACTACCCACAGTTGGAGTCATGATTGTCCCCGACATGAGTGGGTGAGAGCCTAGGGCTGCCTCCCACACCAGGAGCCTGTCAGTGACAGGGCTGACAGTGCTAAACCAAGTCTAGCTGGCAGATAGTTGTGTCCATCAGGGAGCCAGCTGCCGGCTTCTGAGAGGACAACTGGGCAGCTGCTGGAGGAGGCTGGGCAGCTGGCCTCACACAGCCTCTCTTCACATAATGGGACGCACATACAGCGCTGCTGTGGCTCTCTTGGGTTGCATAACTTCAAAGTCTCCCATAGGATATCCTAAGCTTCCCGCTGCCCTCCAGCCAGCCGAGCGGGAGACAGTATTGTTTCACATGCTTTCCTGGGTACTCCATTCCCACAGTGCTCATAGACCTGGAAGCCTGAATTGCCTGTGTAATGATTGAAGCTCGCTTAAAATCTTTACAATTCACTCATTGTCTCTTCACACAGGGACTCAAGAGCCTCCAGGTAGGGTTGGGGATACAGTGGTAGAACCTCTGGGGTGTGCCAGATCCAGGCTTGGATCTCCTGAACTGGAAAACAAACCAACAAAAGCCCCTAAAATGTCCCTGCTTATCTTCCTCTGTATCTCACGGTCCTCCCTCAGATTACCCACCAGCACTCCTCCCTGCCTCCTGGCTTTGGCTGAGTGCTACTCTGACTGCCTGCAGCATCCCTTACAGATCTTCATTTGGTGGTTAAAAAAGACCCTCTTTATTATAGAAAATTGCAGACATACACAAAACCAGAGAGAATTAGGTAGCACACTGCAGATCCCTATCAACCAATTTCATCAATTCTATCTCCCACCAATCTTATTTTCTGTTGGTACTCGCTCGTTCTATCCAGATGATTTTAAGAGAAGTCTAAGACATTTTCTCTATTAATAACTATTAATGGTATGCATCTTGGGGATGGAGAGATGGCTCAGCAGTTAAGAGCACTCACTGTTCTTGCTGAGAACCTAGCTTCAGTTCCCAGCACCCAGGTCAGGTCACACTGCCTGCACTCTAGCTCCAGGAGAGCAGACCCTTTCTTCCAGTGTCTTCAGACACCTGCATTCACATGCACGTGCACGGACCCACACACGTACATGTGTAATTGTACAATTAAAATAACAAAATAAATCTTTTAAAAAATGCTTGGAACCGAAAGTTTCAGACTTCACTTATTTTTTTCCTCTTTTAATTAATTTATTTTTATTGACTCCATGCAATATGTTTTTATCATATTTGGAACCCCCTCCCTTATCTGTACTCCTATTATGAGCCCCTCCCCAATTTGATGCACTCCATATATAATAAGCCCCCAGCCATAATGGCTATCTACTGGTATATATATATATATATATATATATATATATATATATATACTAGCTATCAGTTGCCAGTAGTTCCTCTGCTAGGATTGGGGTTTCCTATAAATTTCCCTATTCTATGGTGGGATTTTTTTCAGGCTTGAGTTTATATGGGACTTGTGCATGCTGTCACGATTGCTGTGAGTTCATATCAGTAACTGGAAAGCTCTGTTTCCTTGTGATCATCCACCACCTCTGGCTCTTATAATCTTTCTGCCCCTCTTCTCCAGTGATCCTTGAGCCTCAGGAGGCAGAGGTTTATTACAGGTGTCCTATTCAGGGATAAGCACTCCTCAGTCTCCGGTTCTCTGAATGTTTGATGGTCTCACCGCACCTACAGAACCAGTGGGGGGATGGGGAGAAGCCACCAGCAGCTTCTCCTAGAAGCCGAAGCTAGGACAGGGAGCTTCAGCTGGCTGTGGGGTTCCCACAGCCCAGCCTGGCCTGGCTCTTGGCCTGGCACATCAGCTTTTGCCCTTCTATGGCCAAATAAAAGAGCACCGACTGCTCTTGCAGAGGACCCATATTCGATCCCCAGCACCCACATGGCGGCTGAGAACCATCTTCAACTCCAGTTCCAGGGGAATCCGACGCCCTCTTCTGACCTTCGCAGCATTGCACAACACAGGCGCACAAACCTACATGCAGACAGTACATTCCTACACAAACAAAAATAAATAAAATTAAAAAAGAAAACACCTGTCAGGGATCCACACCCCCAGGTCACACAGACTTGTGGCCAGCTGTAGGCCTCTGTCCAGTCAAAACCAGCTAGCCAAACCAACACACACTTTCCAGGCTGGTGGTCTGCAGAGCAACTCCTTTCCAGCCAAAACCGGCTAGCACCAACCACGAGCCCCCTAGTTCATGCGCACAAAATTAATGAATTTGGGGACTTCCCAAATGATGGTGAAAGGGAAAATCCATTTATTTGTCCACAGCATTCTGTTTTTATATGCAGAGTGACATCATATCTCAGGGCCTGGTTTCAGACCCCCTGCCTCATGTTCTGTAAATACCAGGAGTACTTGTAATATCTTAATCCCAGGGGTATCTCACGGGTTTGCTAATGCAGGCAAATCCTGTCTAGAGCCAGGTTTCGGTGTAAACAGACAAGCAGGTAATTTAGCACAATGTGGCCACAAGTGGCATCTGTCTTTTTTCTCTCTGTGTTAATCACCATCCGCTGCATGAGGAAATTTATCTGGTGAGAGTTGAGAGATACCTTAATCTGTGAATTTGGGGGGGTAATTTCATATGTGTTTATCGAGTCTCTTCATCAGATTCACCCCCATTTCACTCTCTTGTCACTTGCCATTTCTCACTGAACCTCTTCTTTCTAATTAGTCCTCTTCCTACTTTTTATTCTTTTGTGACCTGCTCAGGTTAAGTAAAGTTCCTTACATTAGCACAAATTGGGGGCAGTTTACTGGAGCTTGAGCAACCTGCTAGTGGCTACACCACTGAGGAAAATGACACCCACTCCAGATACAACCCATTAATTTCCATTCTCAGAAGTCCCTTCCCCCTCTATTATGGGATGTTGGGGCCTGATCTTGGGGAGGGCTTGCATGGATAACCACAGCTGCTGCAGTTTTATGATTGCAAGAGCCATTTCATATCCAGGAGACAGCATTTCACATGACAGACTTCATGTTTTAAGACTTTGGAATAATAGTACATATGTAATAAGGTTTCTTGGGAGTGGGAGTCACATCTATACATGAAAATATTAATGCTTCATATATTCCATACACACATAGCCTGACAGTGATCTTATACACCACTTTTAGTGTACATGCTCAAGAATTTCCATTTGTTGTATCATATCAGTCACAAAACATTTGAGGTTTTAGGGCATTTTGAATTTTCAGATTAGGAATGTTCAATGCACTGGACTCAGTGGTGCACACCTTTAATCCTAGCACTCAGAAGGCAGAGGCAGGTGGATCTCTGTGAGTTCAAGGCCAGCCTGGTCTACAAAACAAGTTCCAGGCCAGCTGAGCCTACAGGGAGACCCTGTCTCAAAAAGACAAGAAGAAGAAGAAGAAGAAGAAGAAGAAGAAGAAGAAGAAGAAGAAGAAGAGGAGGAGGAGGAGGAGGAGGAGGAGGAGGAGGAAGAGGAGGAAGAGGAGGAAGAGGAGGAGGAAGAGGAGGAAGAGGAGGAGGAGGAATGTTCAGTCTGTATTTATTAGGGTACTGGTAAAAAGATAGTAGATAATCAACTGTAAAATCAAGCAACTTGCCCCATAGCAACACTGATGTAGATTAGTGTGTCCTTTACCTCTGTCTGATCCACTTAATGTGCAGACTGGGATATAGAGATTATGTATGAAAATGCATATTTTGATTCAAGAAGTGTGGTTCTATTGCTTTTTCTGGTGTGTGTGTGTGTGTGTGTGTGTGTGTGTGTATGTGTACACCCACATGCTTGTGTGGACCATGGCTGTACATATATATATATATCCTGTGTAGCCCCTCCCCAAGCTTTACCTAGCCCCCTTTTGCTTTTCTAACTGGCACCCAGGTGGCACTGAGGCTTCTGGATATCAGCAACACTTTGAGCAGCAAAGTACAGAGTGCATGAGAGAAATGAAGCCACATCTGCAAGACACCTTGATGTCAGACTCACCCCCAGTTCATGGACAAGCCAGCAGACAACATTAGGGATTATTCCATTCACATAAAGCTGGAGTCTATTTATTTCAACACATAGTCACTGGCTAAGGTTCCACATCATATGCAAGAAGGAGGAAAATATGGCAGTGATGCCTTGGCCTTAAGTGCCTGTCTGTGCAGCAGCTGTCACACTGGCAGAGAATAATGCAATGGGCATCATAAGAAATAAAGACAAGAGGAAGGGACTGGAGCACATCAGCTAATGGAACATCAGCTTCTGGTTGGGCAACAATGGATGACTGGGGCTGGAGAGATGGCTCAGCGGTTAAGAACGCTGACTGCTCTTGCAGAGGACTTGGGTTCGAGTCCCAGCACCCACATGGTGAAGTAATCTGAGCGTAGTATAAAAAGTGGCACCGCCTTTATCCTAGCATTCAAGAAGAGACAGAGCATTAGGCAAAGATCTCTGTAAGTTCACAAGGACTAGCCTGGTTGGAGAGTGGTTCCATAGGACACCTGGAGACAACAAGGAGACCCCTGTCTAAAAAAAAAAAAAAAAAAAAAAAACTTGGATGACTCAGTATAATAAGCTGAATTTGAGCATATGAAATCAGATATCTTCTGTAAGGTATTTTTAAGTGGTCTGTGTAGAAGGAGTTCAGTCTAGGAGGCCGAGTCTTCAAGATTTCTCTAATCTTGCTGGTACATCCATCAGATGACAACCATAGAAAGAACCAAGTTTGGAGAGGAAACCAGTGGCTTCTATGTGGGAGGAGAAAGAATGGAGAAGTTGAGAGCATGGACCAGAAATGCCCCAGAAACACCCCATAGTAACCTGGATAGCCTGTGGAGCACAGGTGGTCTACAAACATCTTACCCTCGGTGTGTTACAATCATCTCTCCCTGCCCTAATCTTTCGAGTAGTTTAATTAATAATTTTAGGTCTTGAATGTACAAACACCTTCAGAGATAGACACATCAAACTGCATGAACAGAAGGAATGGTATAATGTAAGCCCTCTGAAATTAATAGTTTCACATTGATAATTCTTATTATCTCTTCATGCATATGCTGTGATTTGACTTGGTCATTAGAATATGTCCTTAGACTTTTCAGTTAGTCACAAAGATATTCTCTCTTCCCCTTTTCCTTGGGTTAGACAGCAATTTAACATTACTGTATCCACCACCAAATAAAATAGAACAACTATAATTAAGAATAATTGTAAATCAAACAGTATAGTACACAGCGTAGATACATAGTCTGTGTGTGGAGGTCAGAGATTGACATCCAACGTCTTCCTCAATCACTCTCCATCTTAGTTTTTGAGATGGGGTCTCTCTCAGAATCTGGAGCCTGCTGACAGTGAGCTCAGAGTTCCTCCTGTCTTGTCGTCCTCAGTGCTGGATTATAGGTGTGCACAATCCTGCCTAGCTTTTTTTTATCATTTACATGAGTGTTGTGGATCAAACTTAGACCTTAGCCGGGCGTGGTGGCGCACGCCTTTAATCCTAGCACTCGGGAGGCAGAGGCAGGTGGATCTTTGTGAGTTCAAGGCCAGCCTGGTCTACAGAGCGAGTTCCAGGACAGCTGGGGCTACAGGGAAACCCTGTCTCGAAAATACCAAAAAAGAAGAAGAAAAAAAAAAACTTAATAGTTGCACTTTACTGACTGAGCCATCTCTGTAGCCCAGATGAAATGTTACTGTACACAATGGTTATTAATATGCAATTTGAGAACAACCATTCTTTATATTTCCTAAAATCTTAAGCTCTGTCCCTTCTCTTCTTTCTCTCCACTTCTTCTGACTTTCTCTGTACACTATGCAAGGCTAGTAAAATGACCCAAAGAGAACAATTTGGAGTAAGTACTTCATGAAATCCAATGTGTAGATATTTCACTAAGTCAAGTAAACCATGCAGACAGGCTTCCAGTGAGGACTGGAATCGCATAGCCAGTGTGTACGTGTGAGTTCAGCACTCATTCTAATAGGTACATAAGAATGTACAGGAACATACATGGAGTGTGTCCTCAGTGTGGAATTGTACCCAGTCTAGCAGTGTGAGTCTTCCTGTTATTCGTTTTCTATACCTGTGTGAGATGCTGTTTTAAACTGCATCTTCCCTGAGTGTGCTGTGTATTATGCTTGAATGAATAGTTGTATACTTGGAAGAGCTAATCCCCGTTACAGTTACACAGTTGTATTTCCCTGTGGACCCTTGGAATGCTAATGTGATTGAGCTTCCCAGGGTTTCAGGATATCTGCTGGCAGGAAGAGGGCTGTAGTGGATCCAGTTCCTACAGGTTCCATTTGGAACCAAAGTCCTCATAGAGATGCAGGTAATCAATTTCTGGCTTAATCTGACTGGTGCTCTAATAAAGCCTTTTTAAAATTCACAGGACAGGACAGACTGGGTATTTATCTGACTCCATAGCTAATGTGCATATTAGCTGACTCGTATAATCTGAGCAATATGGGTCTCTGTGATGAGCTTTGCCTTGAGTGTAATTTTCAACTCATTTCTGTTTCCTGCTCTTCCAGGGAAATGGGTCCCACGGGGCATGTGTGACCTGTGAGTGCTGCCTGCTAGCCTGACCCCGAGGGAGTCTACCATGGATGGCATCGTTGAACAGAAAGATGTGCTGGTACACAGTAAGATCAGTGATGCTGGCAAAAGAAATGGCTTAATTAACACCAGAAACTTCATGGCGGAGAGTAGGGATGGCCTGGTGTCTGTTTACCCAGCACCCCAGTACCAGAGCCACCGACTGGTGGCCAGTGCAGCACCAGGCAGCCTGGATGGAGGCAGGAGTGAACCAGTGCAGCAACTTCTGGACCCCAACACACTGCAGCAGTCGGTGGAGTCCCATTATCGCCCCAACATTATCCTTTACTCAGAGGGTGTGCTGCGGTCCTGGGGAGACGGTGTGGCCACCGACTGCTGTGAGACCACCTTCATTGAGGACCGGTCACCCACCAAAGACAGCCTGGAGTACCCCGATGGGAAATTCATCGACCTCTCAGCTGATGACATCAAAATCCACACCCTGTCCTATGATGTGGAGGAGGAAGAGGAGTTACAGGAGTTGGAGGTCAGAGGACATACTTATTGGGAACTTCTGGGCAGCGGGGCGTGGGGGACGCTTGTGAGTACTCAGCAAAAACCAGAGATGGAAATTTTTATGCAAAAATGTAGAAGTCATTCTTGGTGTCCCTTTGCTCCTGAGCATTTATGAAGGATGGGAGGATGGGCAGACTAAGTGGGCCTCAGCTGGGAGCCGTAGCCGTGATTCTGGTCAAAGATAACCTAAGGCTGTAGTCCCGAGTGGGGCAGCAGACACCAATGTTAAGACAGTTGGGGACACCGCCGTTAGTACCGCACAAGACAGAGAAAGATCATTGGCAAAAACAAGCAAGACAAGAGACACCCTTGCAGACAACTTAATTTGACACCCCACAGTTTCCACTAGAAGATCTTTTCTATCTCAAAAACCTGCTGGGAGAAACAGTAGCAATTAAAGGGGCGATAAGTTGAATTAGTAGAACAAAAACACTGTTTTGATCCTGGGGCCTCCCACATACTGGGCAAGCATTGGACCATTGAGCCCCAACCAACAATTTCTTTAAAAGATGGAGGCCGGTGAGGGCATCTGGATTACAAGCACAAAGACATCCAAACAGCACTCTGTGCTATGGCACCGTGGTTGCCAACTGTGTGGGTGTGTCTGTCCCTTCAGAGCAGCCATAGGGGTCATTAGGAAGTCACTGCACTACAGGGAGAGTAGAGGACTAAGGGTGTTCTCCCAGGTCTTGAGTGCAATGCCCATGAAGGAAGATGATGAGAGCCACTTATAGGCCTGTGAGCAGCGACCACATCTGTAGAGACCCCCTAGTACCACCTTGTGCCACTGAGCAGCGACCACATCTGTAGAGACCCTAGCACTACCTTGTGACACTGAAGGAATGAGTTGAACATGAGGTGCCCAGAGCCTCGGGGAAACTGGGAAAGGGCACTTTGTCTTCTGGAAAATGCGTATTGCAAGTATCTACTATTTTTCAAAGTCTCAAGGTTGGGCCAAAAGCAAGTGTTGAAATCTGCCTGGCCTGTGTGAATCTTGGAAGTAGGTTTCACAAGAACAGCTTGAATTTGACACAGAAATTTTAATGCAGGAGTCCCCTGATGCCTCTGAAAATATCTAGAGAGGAGGGTAGGGGTATTGGCTGGGGGTTAGGTGGGAATGTATTGGAGGTCATTGCAGAAGTGGCACCCTCTGCCCTGTGTCTGGGGAACAAATACTAGGAAGTTTGGGGTGATGGTAAGAGGATTCTAGCTTAGGAGACGTGGTAAGCACAGATGCAGCTGACCCAGGAGCTCTGCCCAGAACTCAGTAGACTGCTACTGAGTAGACGTCAGACTTCTGCAGGGTTCTAAAACCCACATCAAGTGGCTGATGTCATTAAATGAAAAAACATTATAATAAAATGGAGCTAAGCTGGCAATAGAGTGCCAAAAATGTGGCTCTAGACATAGTATGAATCAAAGCAAGTTGTATTTAAATATTGGTTTTGGCTTTTTGTGAGCTCAATCAGATGCCTATAAGTGTTAAAAAAAAAAAAAAAGAGAGAATGAGAATTCTTAGTCCATGATGAAGTAGCAGTAGAGGTCGACGAAGACAGCCCAGTCATCTGTTCATCACCCACTGACGTTGGCATAATGTATGCTATTCAAGGAAAGTGTATAGATAATGCCAGGAGAGAGAGAATAAAATTCACATGTAGGAAAGGAACATTCCAAAATTTATTTTTAAATTTCGATAACCAGCAAGACAGAAATTGCAGGGTCATTGCTATATCTTCCAGCTGATTTTCTAAAAACTCTTACAGAGCTGAGCATGCTCTGTGAGCCGCTTTTCTCATCTCCAATCAGTGACAAATTTCACTTTTGAAATATTTCCTCCCCAGAGCTAATGCTGTCCTGATTTTCTCCCTATCTATGATATGGCACGCCGAGCTTCTAGTTTAGTCCCCCCTCCTTCTGTCCCCTGCATGTAGCCTTTTCTCGCTCTGCCACAGCAGCTTCCCAAAGCACAGATCTTGTCACAGCCCTCCTGCCTGAACCTGTCCATGGTTCTCTACAGCCAAAGGCAGAAGATAAGGCCTGCAGCCTAGAGTTCCCAGTTTCCTCCATGTATGTAGTGTTCCACTTCCTCTATGTTATCCTGTCAATTAAACTTTAGAGTGCTCTCTGATTTGTGGGTATTGTAACCTTTCTCAACTGGAATCTAGCAGTATGGCTGACCAGGGGTCACACAGTTGGGACATAGGAACCAAGTGGAATGGTAGCTCTAAGTAGATTTGGACTCTCCATTTGTCTGTAGTTAGTTGTTCACTGATTGGCTTGGGAGCTGTGCTTGAGAGTGCTGTGCTTAGTTGCAATGATGGGGGTGACAGGTCACAATTGTCTCATAACCTAGCAGGCCATCCCAGGCTGCCATCACATGGCAGGCAGGACAGGGTCCCAAGAGGAGAATGAGTCCCAGAGTTCAAGCGTATGTCCAGTCTTTCTTGGTGGCACATGTTATTGCCTTGCTGGTCAAAGCAAGTCATGTAGACAAGGATGATTCAGAGACCAATTAAGCTTTCCCTGGTATTCACACAACTGGTTCCAGGAGCTCCTAAGGATACTAGAGTCTTAAATCTCTAATAGAAAATGGCATGTACTTGCATACAGCCTACCTGTATCCTTCTGTATACTTTAAAGTATGTCACCATGACTTACAGACCTAATATAGGTTCTGGATAAATAGTTACATTGTGATTCTTGTCCAGAAAAAAAAAAATCTTCACATGCTGAGTTCAGATGAAATTTTCTTCTAATATTTTCTCTTTATAATTAGTTGAATATGCAGATAGTTGGTGTGCAGATCCTTGGGTTGGCTGCTTAAGAAAATAAGAAATTATATACCAAAATTATGTACAGAAAACAGTATAGAATTTTCAGTATATTTTAACACATTTTTTAAATTTTTTTATTTTTCATTTTATGTGTATGAGTGTACTGTCTGCATGTAAGTAGGTGCACCCATGTCCTGCAATACTGCCAGAGGTCAGAGGAGGGCGTCAGACTCCCTTGGAACTGGAGTTAAGACGGTCCTTAGCCGCCATGTGGGTGCCGGGAATTGAACCCGGGTCCTCTGCAAGAGCAGTCAGTGCTCTTAACCTCTGAGCCAACTCTCCAGGCCCTTCAGTATATTTTTAAAACTATACAGTTGATGCTCTGACTTACCAGGTAGCTGAGGATGACTTTGAACTTCTGATCCTCCTGCCTCCTCATTCCAGATGCTGGGATTACAGGTGTGTGTCATCACGCCTGGCCTGGACATGTGAATTTCCATCTGTGTAAGGCAATATCTGAAATACTCCTCAGATCTCGACCTGTGGACCATGCTTAGTGTTCTAGTTTGTCTTCCATTGCTGTGACATAACACTCTGACCGACACCAACTTGGGAAGGAAAGGGTTTATTCAGCTTACATCTCCTGGGTCACAGTTCATCACTCAGGGAGCCCAAGGCAGGAACTCAGGGCAGGAATCTGGAGGCAGGAACTGAAGCACAGGCCATAGAGGAATGCTGCTTCCTGGCTTGCTCCCCTGGCCCATGCCCAGCCTGCTTTCTTATACTGTACACAACAACCTGCCCAGGGTGGCACCACCCATAGTGGGCTAGGCCACTATACTCATTGCTTAACAATCAAGACAATACTCCACAGATGTGGCCACAGGCCAGCCCAATGGAGCCAATTCCCCAATTGAGGCTCCCTCAACCCAGGTGTGTCAAGTTGACACTAAAACTGTCCAGCACACTGAGGAACCCTCTCCCATTCTCAGCCATCTGGTGGGCCAAAAATGTCCATTATCAAAAAGGGGGAGTTAGAGAGGTGGCCTAGTGGTTAAGAGAGCCAACTGCTCTTGCAGAGGACCTGGGTTTGATTCCCAGCACCCACATGGTGGCTGAGAACCATCTTTAACTCCAGTTCCAGGGGAATCCAACACCCTCTTCTGATCTCCACAGCATTGCAGGACATGGGTGCACAAACCTACATGCAGACAGTGCATTCATACACATAAAAAAAATAAAATTAAAAAATAAAACTATACAATTGAATGGAATAACAACAGTCATGATTATACCAACTAAAATGAGGCAGTTAATACTGACCTGGGACTCTTTCCAAAGGGCAACTCTCCCTCATAGAACAAGAAAAATGTAACTTTTTTCAAGGTTTTTTTTGAGATTCTGTGCCTTCACTTATTCTATAGAATCAGTGTTTAAACTTCAAAGAGCAGTTTTGAAAAAGCCACCACCCAGGTTAGGAACTGGAGCTTCTGGTTGCAGGGTGACCGGATGCTCACCTGCTCCTCTTGTTGACTGGAAGGGCACATCCCTGGCCTTTGTCCAGGACAACTGTGGTGGTTTGAATGAGAGTGTCCCCCATGGGCTTTAAGTATTTAGACATTTTGTCTCCAGTTGGCGGCACTGTTCTTGGAGGTCTTAGAAGGTGTGGCTGTGCTGGAGGAAGTATGTCATTGGGGGCGGGCTTAGTGAGTTTAACAAGCCTTGGGGGTCTCCAGTCTCTCTCTCTGCTTCCTGTGCTCATTGGGAGATGTGACCCTCGGCTTGCTGCTCCATCCCTGGCCACCATGCTTCCCACCACAGTGGACTCTGATTCCCTGGAACCATCAATCATAAGCTCAAATAAACTCTTCCTTTTATAAGTTCCCTTGCTCATGGTGGTCTTAGCACAGCAACAGAAAAGTGACTAATACAACAACCTTTGATCCAGAGAGCCTTGCCCACTTATACACAATTCTGAAGCAATATTTAGTCTTTGACTTGCCTTTGTGGTTGTGGGAATAACATGCATGGGTCCACAGCCAATTTGAAGCATACCTATAAGGGGTTTCATTGGGGCTGGAGACATGAGCCATTGCTCAACCATTAATAGCACTGTCTGCTCTTGCGGAGGACCTGGGTTCGATTCTTAGCCCCTACATGGCAGCTAACAACCATTTGTAACTCCAGTTCCAGGGGATCCAACACCCTCTTCTAACCTCCACAGGCACTACACAATATGTGTGCACTAAAAAAAAATATGCAACCAATATACTCATGTGCATAAATAATAAATATAAAAATATATAAAGGATTTCAATGGTCCATTAAGTGCTACTAGTTATCAAGTAGTGCAGTATTGTTTGGTATGAAATTAGGGAAAGCTGAGGGACCTTCCGGGGGAATCTTCAGAATTGCCGTCTGCAGATCTGACTGGACAGGCATCCCACTGCTGTCCTCAGGACAGTTTGGGTGGTGATAATTAGACCTGAAGTCCCACAGCCTAGGTCTGCCATCCTGGTATGTGACCACTGCTTCAACCAATTCCCAGCCAGCAGCTGAAGACGACAGCCTCTAAGAGCACCCCAGCAGGTGGCCACTTCTCCTTTTGTACAAATAAGCTCAAGCACCAAGATTACCGGGTCATATAATAAAGCAATTCTACAACACATGCAATTGGAGTTAAAGATGTGAGATGAAGTGGTTGGAGCCCGCGACCACAGCGGCCTCCTGCTGACGGTAATGCTGACCTGTGTCAAAAGTCACATCGCTCCCCATGTATTTGTGGCAATGCATATCTGTTCAGACCCCGTAACCCATAGACCACTGTCTAAAAGCCGCCATGGAGATGAGGGCTGAGGTTTTTATTCACTGCAGAAAAAAAGAGAAGCCCTGTGCCCATGCACAGAGTGCTTCCTCCACGTCAAACGCTTTGCATATTATGACATGTAATGCTCATAACCCTGGAGACAGGGGAGATGAAGGTCTCATCCCACGTGAGGGGAGACAGTTGCTTGGTATACTTCTAGCATCATGCACTTGGCTTTTCTAGAGCCAGGGAAGCTGATCCCAACTCGCCACCGAGTTCAGATTCTTGCCTGCTAATGATCACGATGTTCTATCTGAAAGGAGGAAGGAGCTGCACTGTGGCAAGCTTCAGTTTCAGCATTGTGCAGAGTTCACGCACGGAGAATGAGGAGACGGAACTCGGATTGTCATTGGCCACATCTTTGCTTCAGACAATCCTCAGCCTGGGCTCTCGGAGATTTTTGTGTTGGGCTTCCATTCAGAGACTTGGAACCTGTGGGTGACAGTTAAAGTGCTCCAGCATAGTTGTTCATACATACGAAAGGAAGAGGGGCGTCCTCAAAAAACAATGAAGAAGACAAAAACTATGACAAGGACAGAACCGTAACATGTAGGGAAGTCGATGCAGAGGAAGCAAAATAGTGCAGAAAATAAAATCACCTTTAGAGCTTCAGATATGAAGGATTAATCTATAGTCTTGTG
Source organism: Rhizomys pruinosus (assembly GCA_009823505.1). Classification (NCBI taxonomy): domain Eukaryota; kingdom Metazoa; phylum Chordata; class Mammalia; order Rodentia; family Spalacidae; genus Rhizomys; species Rhizomys pruinosus. The sequence continues at coordinate 390,908 of VZQC01007120.1, forward strand.
GTTAGGGGGACTTGAGGGGCTAATTTGGGTAAAATTTGGGTTTTATTCATTTGTTTGCTTACCTCAATGCACTGACTAGAACCTGAAAAGAAGAGTGAAGCTGGAGTGTCTCCACACAACTTGAATACCAGCACTCAGGCAGAGGCAGGGGCAGGGGCAGGGGCAGGGGCAGAGGCAGGGGCAGGGGCAGGGGCAGGGGCAGGTGGGTCTCTGTGAGGTCAGAGCCAGCCAGTCTACATTGACAGTTCCAAGCCCACTAGGGCTATGGGGAGACCCCTGTCTCACTTTTAAATAAGAAAAATGAAAAACTCTGAAAAGAACTAGTGAAAATTAGTATCTTGCCCTTTTCTGATTTTGGGTAAGGAAAGAGGTAATTTCATGATTAAGGATGATGATAGAGGTTTTATAAGTGCCCTTTGAGGTAGTAAGTCCCCTTTTGTCCTCTGGACACCACATGCATAGACACATGCCCTACACATGCACCATGCACACACATGTATACATGTATGCACACACAAACACACATAGTCAGTCCTCAGTTTGATAGATCCTCTTCTCTATTTCTCCTATGTCATCATGTATACAAGTTTTGTCTTGATCCTTGGTCATTTAATATTATGATATCTTTCATCAACTTATTTGCAGGTATTAAACTATCAAGCTTAGGGACAGACCTCACTTTCTTAGTCTATAACCCTATTGAAATGCTGCTTGGTTTGGTTTTTAGTAATTGGTCAAGGATTTTTATGACAATGTCTATAAAGAGGCATTGATGTGCAGCTTTCTTGTGAGATCTTTTTCTGGTTTAGTATCAAGGTTCGTAGAGTAAGTTAGGGACTGTTCCTTCCTGGTTTTTAGGCAACTTTTGTGTACTACTGGCATGATTTCTTTTTAAATATTTGCAAAAGTTGCCAGTTAAGTAATTATGGGCTCAGTGACTTTGTGAGAACACTTTTCAATTGCTGACATGGTTCTACTTCTCTATTGTTTTAAAGGAAATGTGATTTTTTTTTTCTTTCTTCTTAACTCGGATTTAGTAATAGGTGGAGAACTTATTTAAGTTGTCTAATTTGTTGTCATAAAGTTGTTCTGTGTATTCCATTTAAATCACTGGCCCCTACTTGACATCTGGTTTGGTGACTTGGAGTTTGGTCGGTCTAGCTATTTGTTAGTGACTTTCCTGGATTAAACATAGATAATCCTTTCTTCTGTGGTATTTGTCCGCTAAGCTGATGTTACTCCAGTTGTGTTTGGTTTTCTCCACCCCTTTCTTTCCCTCCTGCTAAGGCTGACTTCCTGGGATTCACCCCAGATCTCCATAGCTGTGAGATAACTACTAGTTAGAGACCGAGCCCAAACATCTACAGGTTCTTCTACTGTGCCCACAGATTCTGTGTGGTTGGAGAAGACTCCAGGCCCAGGCAATTTTCAGTTATCCCAGATTCCACAGGCTCCCTCCTGCCTCCTCTGTGCCCTCAGGTCAGCTATGATGGAAGGCGAGATCGGGGGGGTTGGGGGAGACAGAGCAGCCCACAGTGAGAATATCTCCACTGTTCTTACTCAAAATTCAACTACTTCCCACAAATAAGCATCTTCAATGTATCTGGGGGCTTTGCTGAGCCCTTATCTGGTGCTTTTTGACTATTTTGCAGTCTCTGAGAACACAGGGTTTGGCTTCTTCCTAACCTTGCAATCCATCAAGTCTTGTGAAGTCTTGCCAGGACATTATGTGATGTTCTGGGACTTGCGTGTCTCAGCTTGCACTGGATATGTATGGACAGAAAATGTTCAAGTGTTAGCAGATGGCTTGTGGTTAGGCTAAGAACTTTAGTCAAATTATCTTTAAATAATATGACAAATCAATATTTATGGTATTAGAAAATTAAGCTACTGATGTTTACCCTTGGGATAGTCTGTCCATGGAAAAGTTGTGTTTAGACACTCCTGCTTCTTAGGATCCCTGCTAGGTTACACACGGGCAATTGTTTTGCATCTTTGTGGTCCCATGTCATTTTCTGGTGTTCCAAGTGCTCTGCCACTCAGGAAAGATGCTGTGCAGATAAGTTTCACTCACCCAGAAATGAGTTTACTTTCATGAAATAAGTATCACCCTAAACTGCTAACCATTTGCAGCTCCCACACAGAAGTATATTTATTGTGGTGTGTGCATGTGTGTGTTTGTACATGTCTGTGCATGTGTCTGCCTATGTGTGAGTATGTGCATACATGAATATGTGTGTGCATACATGAACATGTGAGTGCATACGTGAACATGTGTGTGTGAGATAGGGTCCTTTGTTGTTTTCTCCACTGAATACACCACACCTGCTGGCCCAGGAGCTTCACCTGTCTTGACTTTCCATCTCTCCGTAGGAGCCTTGGGTCATAGCTGGGCACTCTACTGTGTCCAGCTTTGTGTGGGTTCTGAGGACTCAAACTTGGTTTCTCATGCTTGTGAGACAAGTTCTTTACATACACAATTAGAATAAGAGTGTGGCATCTAATGTTTTAATTTACTGTTTTAAGAATAACTTATTAGGGGCTGGAGAGATGGCCTAGAGGTTAAGAGCGCCGACCACTCTTGCAGAGGACCCGGGTTCGATCCCCAGCACCCACATGGTGGCTGAGAACCGTCTGTAACTCCAATTCCAGGAGAACTCCAGTTCCAGGGGATTCTGAGACCCTCTTCTGACCTCCGCGGCATTGCACGACACGGGTGCACAGACCTACACGCAAAACAGTACATTCATACACATAAATAAATAAAATAAAATAATTTTTTTAAAAAAGAATAACTTATTAAATATATAATGCAGGAACATTTTTCAAAGAATAACCAACAACCTTACATCAACATCTTACATTTATTGATCTCACATGTGTTAATAAAGGCACTGAGGTGTGTAATGCAGCCCATTAGAGAGAGACTCTCCCAATAATACTGCTTCCTGATGAAATGATACGCAAGTTGTTATTTATCTTCTCCTGAAATGCTTTTTGCTAAACGAAGGCACTGAAAGGTCAAATCAAGTTTGCTGGAAGCAGAAGATACTTTGTAAATGGAGCCAGGGCTGGTGGGCAGCTTCCTTGTGACTAGTGGGCCTCTTGCATGGCTGGAGAGGAGCCAATTACAAGGATGGAACCTCCTGTCCCTGCAAGATGATCATTATTGTCACGAAATCTGGCCTTCTGAGCCACATGCTTTTTAGCATGTAATTATGACAAATGAAGATTGAACAACATTGAAAAAAAGACCTGTAACCGACTCTCTGATATCCATTTTTGAACAAATACAAATAGAATACTAATTCCAAATGAATTGTAGTTTATCTAATGTTTGCTAAAGGACCCTTGTCTCAATACGCAAACAAAATCTAGTATAAATCAAAATAATTCTTTAGACATCCCTATACTGTACAATTTGTCAGTGATTATTATTAAACATTTCTTCGTAGGCCCACCACTCTCTCCAGCACTTTATTTTTATTTATTTTTATTTTTTATTTTATTTATTTAGTTTCTATGTGTATGAATGTACTGTCTACATGTAGGTTTGTGCAAATAACTCAATATGTGAAAAAAGCATATATTTCAGAAATTAGTCTTGGTATTTTGGAAATACCAATCAATTTGATTGTTGGTGAAAAAAAGTTCTCTCTTTCTTATCTATAAAATCAGAAGAGAGCTGGGCATGGTGGTGCAGACCTTTAATCCTAGCACTAGGGAGGCAGAGGCAGATGGATCTTTGTGAGTTCAAAGCCAGCCTGGTCTACAGAGTGAGTTCCAGGACAGCTGGGGCTACAGGGAGACCCTGTCTGGAAAAAGACTAAAAAAAAAAAAAAATCAGAAGAGAAAAAAGTGACAATAATAAACATGAAAATTAAACAGAAAAGGCTTAGTCTTTGAATTTATGGAATTCATTGAAGACATATTGGGGGCTAGAAAGATAGGTTGGCAGGTCAAGCACTTGTTCTGAAAATACAGGGACAGAATTGGGATCCCCAGAATCCACTTAAGAGCCAGTGGGTGTGGAACCCATCGGTGACGCCAGCACCAGCAGTCAGATTTCGGATCCCTCAACTAGGGAAACAGGGTTCAGTGAGAAGCCTTAACTTAATATATATAGGGAAGAGCAATGCAGGAAAACATCCAACATTAACCTTATACTTCTGCACACCATGTGCATGTATGCACACATACCACACAAACCTATACACATGGGAACCTTGTGTCCTTTCACAACTCATTTCACAGAGTCTTCTGACAACATAAAAGAAACATACATTTGAAGCAGTGCAGGGGGCTTGCCTTGGGGGTGTGGCATGGAATCACATGTAGAAGAAAACTGTAAACAATGACATGATATAAATCTAGGATCGGTGCTCTGTGTTTTTAATTTTTTTCATCTTTATTTTATACATATGAGTGTTGTGCCTGCATATATGTAAGGTCACCCATGTTGTGCAATATCCATGGAGGCCAGAAAAGGGCATCTGATCCTGTGGAACTGGAGTTACAGAAGGTTGCTTGCCATCATGTGTATGTTGGGAGCCAAACCTGGGTCCTCTTCAAGAGCAGCCAGTGCCTGTAACTGCTGAGTCATTTCTCCAGCCCCAACTATGTGTTTTTAAGAGTTAGACTTTTTAAATAGTAAGAAGAGGCATTTTGTTTATTTGGGAAGCTGTGTCTGTTAAAATCATTACTCACCTGAGGCAGAGACCACCCTTAAAGACAGAGAAAGACAAAACACTCTGGCACTCAATGGAAGCTGACACAAGACAGGCATGGCTGGTGGTTTTAGTCATTTGAAAGAAACATAGAGGAACATAAGGAGGTGAGAAAGACCTCGTGAAAAGCACACAGAGTGTGTCTTGCAGGGCCCTCTAATGAGGGCTGTGTACTCACTCGAAACTGAGGCCAAAGGATTAGCAGTAAGGTTGGCTGCCTTGGAAGTTGAATTGCCTAGGATCCCAAAAGGAAAGGTGTTTCTATCCTCCTAGAAAAGGAAATGCTGCACACTACAGGTAGGGGTCCTGGTCTCCATCCAGTTTAGAAAACACATCCTCAGAACACAGAGTTCATGTTGTTGTTCACTGGTTTTAATTGGAAAACATCCCCTGAGTCTGCAGTACGTTTTCACATTGTACCTCAAGTGTGCTTGTAAGCAAAAAGTCAGTGTGTGGTGTTGCCTTGTGTTAGACAACAAATAATTAGAAATCCCGCTTTTGGAAAGGTGAGAGCCCCCAGGGGATGTGTGGGAAGTCAGCATAGCCATGAAATAAATGGACTAGGGCAGCAAGAGAACAGTCAGCAAAGTTCATTTAGAAGTAGTGTGTTGTGGGGCTGGAGAGATGGCTCAGCGGTTAAGAGCACCGACTGCTCTTGCAGAGGACCTGGGTTCGATTCCCACCACCCACACAGCGGCTAAGAACCGTCGGTTACTCCAATTCCAGGAGAACTCCAGTTCCAGGGGAATCCGACACCCTCTTCTGACCTCCGCGGCATTGCACGACACGGGTGCACAAACCTACATGCAGACAGTACACTCATACACATAAAAAATAATAATAAATAAAAAAAATTTTGAAAAAGAAGTAGTGTGTTGTTGGAAGTCTTAGAGCCTTAAAGCATGGTGTTACCTGTAGGTGTTTACATTATGAAATATAGCATGGAGGATGTTGCAGAGATAACAAACACCACTGTTTCAAGGAGCCTTGTAGATGAGGTCTGTATCCATCAGAGGCCAAATCAAATCCACAACACAGCCGTCTCTCCAGCAAAGCATTCCTGTCCTGATGATCCAGGGTGGGTGAAGTTTGTACAGTACAGTGAACCGTTTGAGATTTCACTCTGATATTTCTAATAGAAATAGAAGCTAAAGCAATGCATGGGAATAAATTAGGCAATTTGTGGGTCTTTCTTGTCTGCCTTTGTCTTTATATGTTTAAAAATAGCATTCAGGGGGCTGGAGAGATAGCCTAGCGGTTAAGAGCACCGACTGCTCTTGCAGAGGACCTGGGTTCGATTCCCACCACCCACACAGCGGCTAAGAACCGTCTTTAACTCCAGTTCCAGGGGAATCCGACACCGTCTTCTGACTTCCGCGGCATTGCACGACACGGGTGCACAAACCTACATGCAGACAGTACATTCATACACATAACAAAAATAAATAAAAATGTAAAAAAAAAATAGCATTCAGAGCTTGGCATGGTGGCTTACTTCTATAATCTCAGCACATAGGAGACAGAGGTCCCTAGTTTGATTCCAGTCTAGGCCCCATAGTGAATCCCAGGGTAGCTTACGTGGTGAAACCCCGTGTTACAAAAATAAAAATAAAGCGGGGCTTGGAGGCAGAGGCAGGTGGATCTTTGTGAGTTCAAGGCCAGCCTGATCTACAGAGCGAGTTCCAGGACAAGCTGGGGCTACAAGGAGACCCTGTCTCAAAAGACCAAAAAATAAATGAATAAATAAATAAATAAATAAATAAATAAATAAATAAATAAATAAGTCAAAATAAAGAACAGTCACAAAATAGTTTAATAAAACTCTGAAACCCTGAAGGTGACCTCCAAAGAGCCAGCCAAGTCCCACCCCCTGATGTTTCCACACACCCACCCTCCCTCCAGGCACCCAGTCAGAGCCTCCCTGGGGCTTCTCAGCCACTGTCAGCAACCTTGACAGTCCTTTCCTGTACTTGAAGCACTCTTGGCCTCACACAACAGGCGGCTGACTGCTGCTCAGCGCCCGGACCTCAGTTTAATCGCTCTTCTCTATGTGTTTTCGTACTTGCTTACTTTATAGCTTGGTGGCAGCGGTCTTAGGCTAAGTTTCCCAGAAGCAGGTGTGAGGAATCATGAGCGAGCACATGGAGGAAGCAGGCAGAGGAAGGGCAGAAAGCCAAGCGGAAGATGATTTCAGACAAGCTTCTTCCTCTAGCCTCCTGACTCCACAGAAGATGCTGGGGCCAAAGTTGTAGGTACAGCCCACTTCTTGCCAAACTGAGCACAAAGTAAACATAATACACCATCTTCTCAGTGGAGAGTAGAGTGCTTTTTAATCCTAGCACTTGGGAGGCAGAGACAGGTGGATCTTTGTGAGTTCAAGGCCAGCCTGGTCTACAAAGGCGAGTTCCAGGACAGCTGGGGCTACAGGGAGACCCTGTCTCGAAAAGACCAAAAAATAAAAAATAAAATAAAATATCCCTAGGTCAAAGACAGGAAGTAAACACATAACACCTCCCCCCACCATACACAGCAGGTGCACATATAATTGGCCTCTAAGGACCTTCCCAATAGTGCCTGTCATGTGCCTTGTCTTGGGGATTTTGTGGTTAGAGACTCACATTAAATCAAAAACTTCAAATAAGGAATGAAAAAAGCATGGCATGGAGAAGATTATGAACGAGACACCGGGAACATTCTAGTCCTTAGAGATCCCGTACCACGTTCATTTTAGCCAGATAGCTCTTACTTTGTGAGAAAGATCAATAAAGAAACAGAGAACAAGTCAGAGCAACTGTGAGGCAATGTGTGGCCTAACACACCCCCCCCATCTTCCCGGGGTCCAAGTCTCCCCTACCCCAGTTCTCCTACAATGTTAACCTCTAACCAGAGATTCCACTTGAAGAACCACTTGACTGAGGGACTGGTCTATGGTGTGGTCTTCAGCAAGACCAATTGTTCTGAAACCATCTTCTTACCATTCAAAGTGCCAGACCTATTCTGAACAAATAGGGATCATCACAAGCCTTTGTGTGAATATCCTAAAGTACATTGTGAGACATTCATCTGTATAGAGTAGGCTTCACGAGGCTTGGGCCCGTAGCTCAATGGTACAGTGCTTCCTTAGCATGTATGTGGGGCCCTGGGTTCAATTTCCAGCACTGCCAAAATAATAAAATAGCTGAAGAATCCTGGGCAGACTCCTGAGCTCAGCACCTTAGAAGCTTATGTTGCTCACTGGGATGTTACAACCTGCTCTGAACACGGTATGCCCCTCAAAGTTCTACGTGTGAAAGGTTTGGTCCTAGTTTCGAGGTGAGATGATGGCTGGAACTGAGGTGCTCAAATCTGCTATGCTGTGCTTCTCTGAACTTCTGTGTGTTTCTCCATGCTTCTAATGCAGAAGATAGCTACATTTGGGACGAGATGTTAGAATAGAAGCTGCTGGAGATGTATGCTCTACTTTTGCTTCCAGAATGGCCTGAAAGACATAAATGTGCACATGAAAGGCACCCAACACAGACCTTGGGTTGGTTAATAGATCAGGGCAGTTGGATCAGCTATAGTTGTCTTTTTTGACAGCCTGCCCATCTGTCATTATCATGGGCTTGGGGACCTGTGAGGCCCTCAAATTACTAAAGCTTGGGGGACAACAGGATGTTGTCCCTTTAGTGGCTAACCACTGCCCTGCATCCTATGGTTTGTTTCTCACATGTTGGATCCCCCCACTTGGAAGGATACAGTTTGGAAAAGTCAAAACACGAGCTAAAGGGGATGAGAACTTCCAGGGGAGTGTCGAAGGAACAGATGTTGCCAAACAAAAGAGAAGCGTGTGTTGTCCCAGTAATCCCCATTGAGCTAGAGCAGATGGGGTTTCAACACAGAAGTGTCGTGGGTTGGTGTGGTTTGTCACCACAGTTCATGTATCAGGAGCTTGAGTGTCCATGAGCTAGGGTAAGCCCCGGGAGAAGGGAAGTGATGAGATCATGGTACCGTCACTCTCAGAAGAGAGTGAAAGGCTCATTGGACCCTGGTTAGTTCTCAAGAGGGGATTGTTATAAAACAACAAGACTATCTCCTCCCTCCCTCCAGATTCCAGCTTCACAATGGATCTCTTCCTCACCACCACAAAGCTGTCTGCCATGATGTTAGGCAGGCAAGGGCCCTTAACAGAGATGCTGAGCGAACTCTCATCCTCCAAAACTATAAGCTAAATATAATAGGCTTTAGATGGGCAGACAGTTTTGACCTTTTTTTTTTTTTTTTATGTTTAGGAATTCACATTTTCCTCCTTTAATTTTTTATTACTGTAAAATATGAAAACATACTTTCCACTCATATACAGTACTTACAGAGTCTGAAAGTAAGTGGTAGATCAATTCAAGAGCCCATTAAGAGATTTACATTATAACAACATAGTTGCTTTCAGATAGACAGAAATATAAAAATAATGTTGTTCAGCTTACCCTTCATCTGGGAACCTGGTGTCAACATCCACAAATGAGGGAGACCACTCCTTGTTTTTCTGGGACTATGTTACTTCACTTAGCATAATGGCCTTGAGTTCCATCCATTTACCTGCAAAGTTCATGATGTCATCTTTCTTTACTGCTGCATAGAACTCCATTGTGTAGATGTATCACATTTTTGTTATCCATTTGTATCTTTGCAGTAGGATGAGTCTTATGGGTATATACCCAGGAGTGGTATGGCTGGGTCAGATGGTAAGCTCATTCTGAGTCTTTTAAGGGTTCTCCACACTGATTTCCATAATGGCTGTACAAGTTTACATTCCCAGCAGTGGATGACTGTTCCCCTTTCCACACAACCTCTCCAGCATTTAGTGTCTTTTGTGCTCTTGATCTTAGCCAGTCATATCAGAGTGAGATGATATCTGAGAGTGGTTTTAATTTGCATTTCCTTAATTATTAATGATGTTGAACATTTAAAAAAATTTTAAAAAATTTTTAATTATTTCTGTATGTGTATGAATGCACTGTCTGCATGCAGGTCTGTGCACCTGTGTCATGCAATGCCGCAGAGGTCAGAAGAGGGTGTTGGATTCCCCTGGAACTGGAGTTCTCCTGGAATTGGAGTTTTGGACGGTTCTCAGCCACCATATGGGTGCCGGGGATCGAACCCGGATCCCCTGCAAGAGCAGTCGGTGCTCCTAACCGCTAGGCCATCTCTCCAGCCCATGATGTTGAACACTTTTTAAGATGTTTCTCAGCCATCTTTATTTCCTCACTGGTGAAGTCTCTGTTCAGCTCTTTACTTCATCTTTTGAGTGTGCCATTTGTTTTCTTTTTTCTTTTCTATTTATTATTTTAAAGGGATTCACAATATAAGAACACAGTTGTTTGTAGATCACATTGAGGTTGCTCAGTTTGCCATATAATTAGGTAATTGGTGCTAGCATCCACAGATGAAGGATACCATTCATCGTTTGTTTTTCTGAGACTGTGTTACTTCACTCAGCATGATATCTTCTAGCTCCATTTACCTGCAAAGTTCATGATGGCATCTTTCTTAACCACTGCATAGAATTCCACTGTGTAGATGTACCACATTTTCTCTATCCACTCATCAGTTGAGGGGCACTTGGGTTAGTTCCAGCTCCTTGCTATTGTGAAGAGAGTTGCAATAAACATGGCTGTGCATGTATTTCTGCAGTAAGATGAGTCTTTGGGATACATGCCCAGGAGTGGTATGGCTGGGTCAGGTGGCAAGTTCATTCCAAGTCTTCCAAGGGTTCTCCATACTGCTTTCCATAGTGGCTGTACGAGTTTACATTCCCCTTTCCCCACAACCTCTCCAGCACTTGGTATCATTTGTTTTCTTGATCCTAGCCAGTTTTATTGGAGTAAGATGATATCTGAAAGTGGTTTTGATTTACATTTCCTTAATGATTAATGATGTTGAATACTTCTTAAGATGTTTCTCAGCCATCTCTAATTCCTCACTTGTGAAGTCTCTGTTCAGGTCTTTGCTCCATCTATTGAGTGGGTCATTTGTTTTCTTTCTTCTTTGTTTTTTGAGTAGTTTATATATTCTGGAAATCAATGCTTTGTCAGATGTATCTGCAGTGAAGGTTTCCTCCCACTCTGTGGGATTTCTCTTCACTTCCTTGATTGTTTCTTTTGATGTACAGAAGCTTTTGAGTTTGATGAGGTCCCATTTGTCAATTGTCGACCTTAATTCTTGTGCAGCTGCTGTCTGATTTAGGAAGTCTTTTCCTACGCCTATGTCTTGTAGTCTGCTGCCAACTTTTTCTTCTATCACCTTCAGAGTTTGGGGTTTCACGTTGAGGTCTTTAATCCATCTGGAGTTGACTTTTGTACAGGGCGAGAGGTAGGGGTTTAATTTCATTCTTCTACAAGTGGTGATCCAGTTTTGCCAACACCACTTGCTGAAGATGCTGTCTTTTCTCCATTGTGGTTTCTTGGCCCCCTTGTCAAATATGAGATGGCTGAAATTGTATGTGCTCAGATTTGGATCTTCGGTTTTGTTCCATTGGTCAACAGGTCTGTTTTTGTGCCAGTACCAGGCTGTTTTTATGACTATAGCCCTGTAGTATAGTTTAAAATCTGGTATAGAAATTTCCCCTGGATGCTCTTTTCACTCACGGGTTGTTTTGGCTCGATGCGTGGTCCTTATTGTTTATCAAATGAAATAAGGACTTTTTTTTCCAATCCCGTAAAGAAACTCTTGGGGATTTTTTTGGGTTGCCATTAAATCTATACAAGAGGTTTGGGTAGAAATGGACATTTTTACTATATTAATTTCCAATCCATAGCATGGGAGGTTTTCCCCATCGTCTGATGTCTTCTAAAAGGTATTTAAAATTTTTTTTTTATATATAGCGATCTTTGGTGTCTTTGTCTTTAAGTTTGGTTCCTAGTATTTCATGTTGTTTTTTGAGGCTATCATGAGTGGGAAGGTGCTCCTGAATTCCTTCTTCAGTTGCTTTGCTGTTGGTGTAAAGAAATACTAAGATTTTCTAGGTTGAGTTTTGTGATCCCTGCCATCTGTAAACTGAAAGCTCTTAATCATTCGTAGGAGTTTTCTTGGTGGAGGTTCTTAATATCCCTTAAGTAACAATCATATCATAGCAAAAGGGATAGCATGACTTCCTTTTTTTTCAATTTAGTACTCTCCGTTTAATTTCCGTTTTCTGCCGTATGCCCTGAGCAAGGTTTTCAAGCACTATATTGAAGATGAGTGGTGAACAGGGGGGCAGCCTTGCTGAGTTCCTACCTATAAAGATATGTGTTCTGTCATTTCCCCCCATTTAGGATAATATTGGCTGTGAGTTTCCTGTAGATGGCTTTGATTACATTGTGAATGATCCCTCCAATCCAATTTTCCGCTGGTTCTGAGGAGACTTTTAAGCATGAAGGAGCTGGATGTTGTCAAAGGTTTTTTTTTGTGTCAGCTTGAGATGACGGTGTGGTTTTTTGTCTTTCATGTCCATTTATATGGCTTATGATATTTATTGATTTTTTGTACTGTTTTAAACCATCCCTGCCAGCGCTTGTATGAATCTACTTGGTCCAACGATGAGAAGATCTTCTTGATGTGGTCTCTATGTGATTATACCAGGTCCTGTTTAGAATTTTGGCATCTGTGTGTCATTAGGGAGATGGTTCTATAGTATTTTTTCCTTTTCTGTTGTAATCTTTGGCTGGTTTTGTAATAGAGTGATGCTTGCTAGGCTTCAGTAGAGGAATTCATACAGAATTCCCTCTGTATACCTTCTAAACAATTTCAGTAATAAGGGTTGTAAGTCGTTGTTTTGAATTTTATATAATGAATTCTGTCCGCCGTGATCCTCTGGGCCTGGGCTTTTTTTATGTGGGGAGGTTTTCTTATTGACACAGCTTCATTTCTCTTCATATATTTATGGTCTATGAACAGTTTAAGCTTTGATCTCTTCTTCTTGGTTGAGCTTTGGTGGATTCCCAGGATTCAGATATTCACTCCATTTTTTTTGTTCTAGGTTTTTGAAACTGGGAGTGAATCGGTGTTTTTGAAGTATTCCTGTATGATTTTCCTGGATCTTTTCATTGCTCCTGTTGTGAATACTTTCCACCTTTCCATCATGCATTGTAATTGATTTTCGGATGTTGTTAGTCTTTTTCTTTCTTTTGGCTAACTGGGCAAGAGATCGCGTCTATCTTTGTTTATTCTTTCATTTTTTTTTTTTTTTTTTTTTTTGATTGCTTTGTTTTTTTTTTTTTGGTATTGTTTTTTTTTGTTTCTATTCATTGACTTTCTGCTCTGAATTTTTTGTTATTCTTCCTGTCTGTTGCATTCACGGTTCATCTGTTGTTGCCTCTCAAGTGTTTTTAGCTGCAGTGTTTAGATTGTTCATTGTGTCTTTCTGTTTTTTCTAATGTAGGCACTAGGGCTATAAACTTACCTCTAGGACTGCTTTTATAGTAATCCCATATTTTTTGTTGTGTTGTATTGTGCATTGTCATTCAGTTCCAGGAATGCTTTTATTTCTTTCTTTATCTCTTCCTTGACCATTCATTATTCAAGAGTGGTTGTTTAGTCTCCATGTGTTGCTGTAGATAGAGGGCTGTCCTGGTGTTGATTTGAGCTTTGTATGCACTGTGGTCTGTAGAGATGCATGAAATTATTTAAATTTTTTTTTTTTTTTTTTTTTTTTTTTTGTTCTTCTGTGTTCCAACATGTGGTCATTTTGTTCCATGGGGTGCTGAGTAGAAAGTCTATTCTCTGGGTATTAGGGTGAATATTTGGTAGGTCTATGAGGTCCATTTGGTGTCATATATCAGTATCAGATGTTCCTTCTCTGTTGTTATTATCTTTTGTCCTGTTGACCTGTTGACCTGTCCAAAGGGCTCAGTGTGGTAATGAAGTCCCCTACTATGATGATTGATATTGGTCTGGTGACTTAGCCCTCTAGAATTGTTTATGAAGTTGGTGCACCAGAGTTTGGTGCACCAAGTTGGTGCATATATATTCCAAAAATTTTTGAAAATATTCTTGATGAATTGTTCCTTTGATAAAAATGTAATGGCCTTCTTTGTGGTCTTCTGATTCTTTTACTTTGAAGTCTAATTTTGTCTGATATAAAATAGCAACACCTGCTTTTTTTTTTTTTTTTCAGTTTCTTGGAATATTTTTTTTCCATCCGTTCCACTTTAAGGTGGTGCCTGTCCATTGAAAGTAAGAGTGTTTCTTGTAGACAGCAATCCATGGGTTCTGTTTCCTAAATCCAACCTCCTAGTACCTATGTACTTTTTTTTTTTTTTTTTTTATTTTTTTGGTCTTGTTTGAGACAAGGGTCTCCCTGTAACTCCCACTGTCCTGGAACTTTCTCTGTAGACCAGGCTGGCCTTGAACTCAAAAAGAGACCACCTACCTCTGCCTCCCGATTGCTAGGATTAAAGGTGTGCACCAACCATGCCCGGCAGTCTATATGTCTTTTATTGGGGAATTTAGTCATATAATATTTAAGGTTATGACTGATAGTTTTGTGTTGCTTTCTTTGCCTTATTATCCATTTGTGGGGTTGGGTTTAGGTTTCTACTTACTTCTGCAATTATGCTTTATATATGATTTTTTTTTAGTTGCCCTGGAGATGATTGCCACTCGTTCTTTCTGTCCCTTTGAATTGCTTCAATATTCTCTGAATGGTTGGTTTCTGGGACATGTATTCTTTTTTTTTTTTTTAATTTGTTTTTTTTATTTATTTCTGGTATGTGTATAAATGTACTGTCTGCATGCAGGTCTGTGCAAATGTGTCGGGCAATGGCGCGGAGGTCAGAAAGGTCTCGGATTCCCCCTGGAGCTGGAGTTCTCCTGGAATGGAGTTCAACAGCTTCTCTCGGCGCCGCATGTGGGGCTGGGAGAGTCACCTGGTCCTCTGTAAAGCGGTCCGGGCGCTCTTACTGCTAGCATCTCTCCAGCCCCTGACATTTCTTTATCTTGTTGTATTCATGGGAAGTTGTCTCTCGTCCTTAAATATAATCGACATTTTTGCTGGGTAAGCTAACATGTTGTTGGCCATCGTTATAGGTCCTTTAAACACGTGGGAGTTCTTTGTTCGCACAGGTTCTGCTTGCTTTCATGTTTTGCACTGAGAAGTCAGTTTTAATTCTGGTAGGTTTTTCCCTTATGAGTCACTTGTTTTTCTCTTGTGGCTTTAAGAATTGTTGTCTTCGTTTTGGGCATCTAACATTAAAATATGATATGGAGGGGAGAGTTTCTTTTCTGATATCTTGATCTGTGTTGTTGTGAGTTCTATTGCTGTCTTGTATTTGTGGTTGGTTTGTCTATTTTTACTTTGGGGAAATTTTTCTCTATTATTCTGTTGAAGATCGGATCAATACCATTCTCTTGGGATTTCTTCTCCTTCCTATATTCCAATGATGTAGAGGTTTGATCATTTTCCATAGTGTCCCACAGTTCCTGTGTTCCACTTCTGTGTATTGTTTAAATATGTTCATAAGCTTGCCTTGAGGGTTTGTAGGTGTTCTGTGTTATCTCCAGGCCTGATATTTCATTTGTTCTGCTTCCTCCATTCTTGCTTCTGAGGCTTTTTTCCATTTCCTTTTTTCTTGATTGGATGAGTGTTTGATTCCTTTTCATTGCTCATGGTTGTGAGGTTACTAGTAGTTGCCCGCCCGTTTGGAGCTTCTCAATCTTTTGTAGCTTCTGGCTTCCTCGGGTTATGCGTTCCTTATCGCTTTTTGCAACATGGGATCCTTTCAGTGTTTCTACTTCCTTCCGGGAGTTTTGTAATTCTCTCTCATAGCCTTCTTGAGTTCCTTCGATTCCTCCCTTTGTTCTTGATTTCTTATTTGCTCTTTGAACCTCTGATAATTCCTAGATTTAAGTTAATTTACAAGTTACTTTGATATCGTCTGGGCCATCCCCAGGGGCTCCCACTGTAGGAAACTTCCCACAGGTTGGTAGAGCTTGGTGTGGGATTATCCTGCCCCTTTCCAGTGATTGTCTCTTCTTCATGATCCTGCACTATGGGCTTCTGCTTGTCTGTATTCCACTGTGAGTCCCAAATGCCTCTTCACTGTGTTGAACTTGTGCCTTTGCTTGCCCCCTTCCGATCCTTCATTTTTGGTTTATGATGTCTCTATTTTTTCTTCTTTCTCTCCATTGCTATGGAATGTTGACGGATTTGTCTAAGCTTTAGGCTGCTATTGGAAGTCTACACTCATGTCTTCCCTTTCTGATTCTGAAGGTGAGTCTCCAATGGAATCCACTTGGACACTCCTTCAGCAATCCCAGTTTGTGTGTGTGGGTGGGGGGTTGCTGTTTAGCTGCCGCCCCGGACCTGTGCTTCAGGTGGTCTTGGGAGATCCCTGATCTCAAGACTCACACAAATCCACCTTTTATACCAGCTGGGAGGACAACTCTGCCCCCACAGCCACAGAAGCCAATCGGGCCAAAGACAACTAAATCAAATCAAACAATCCACCTGGCTGAAGCACCCAGCTCCTACCTGTGCTTCAGGTGGTCTTGGGAGATCCCCGGACATGTGTTTTCTTGCTTCTTTGTTTTTTGAGTAGTCTATATATTCTTGACATTAATGCTCTGTCAGATGAATCACTGGTGAAGATTTCCTCCCACTCTGTGGGTTTTCTCTTCACTTCCTTGACTGTTTGTTTAACTGTACAGAAGCTTTTGAGTTTGATGAGGTCCCATTTGTTGACTATTGACCTTACTTCCTGTGCAGCTGCTGTCTGGTTTAGAAAGTCTTTTCCTACACCTATGTCTTGTAGGTTGTTACCAACTTTTTCTTCTATCACCTTCAGGGTTTCAGGTTTTACATTGAGATCTTTGATCCACTTGGAGTTTATTTTTGTACAGGGTGAGAGGTAGGGGTTTAATTTTGTTCTTTTACAAATGGTGATCCAGTTTTGCCAGCGCCATTTGCTAAAGATGCTATCCTTCCTCCATTGAGGTTTTTTTTGCCCTATAAAAGGATATAATTTTCTAAACAAACATGTAGGCATGCTATTCTGAAAAGGAAGTAAGCCATAACATGTAAATATAATGTGTATAACCCTAAAACTTTTGAAAGAAACTCCCTGTAATGTAAGTATTAGGTAAGAAGGTTTTGGGTATGATATTAAAAACACAATCTGTGTTAAAATATTTTCAGCTGTGCAAAAGACGCAGTCAAGATGATGTAAAGAGAAGTTGCAAAGCAGGAGAGAAAGTTTTGGAAATTACATATTTAACAAAGAATGTGTATGTAGATTTCTTGGTTTCTTTTCTGATTGCTATAATAAAATACCCTGACAAAAGCTTAGAGAACAAGTGTGTTTTAGCTCACAGCTTCACAGCATGGAAGTCGCAATAAGAGCTTGAGGGAGTTGATCATATCACATGCATAATCTAGAAGGTAGAGCAATGGATGCATGTATACATACATGTACTAAGCTTGAGTTCTCCACTCTTGCACCATTCAGGATTCCCTGCCCAGGAAGTAGTGTCACCCACAGTGGGCTGGGTCTTCCTAACTCAAGAAAATTCTCTGCAGACAAGTCCCTAAACCAACTTGATCTAGATGATCGCTAATTTAGATGCTCTTCCCAGATGATTCTAGACTTAGCCATGTTGACAAAACTAACCATCACAGTGTGGTTATACATACATACATACGTGTGTGTGTGTGTGTGTGTGTGTGTGTGTGTGTGTGTCTTCAACTGAAATGTAAGTAATCAAGCAATTCAGTTTTAAATGGGCAAAAGATTTAAAAACACAGTCACATAGCATGGATAGATGACAAATAAGCACACACAGAAGATGTCCAACATCCCAAGCCACCAGGGAACCAGGGAAGCACAGAGGAAATCTGTAACTAAATGTCACCTCATACCTTTAGAATGATGAGAATCAGAAGGAGAAAGAAAGAAAAAAAACCTGACAATACCAAGTGCTGTTAAGGAGAAATAACTGCAGATTTGAGAACGGTGACTTAGTTTAGAGATAGAATGCTCCCTTAACAAACACTGCCTGTTCATAGAAAGGAGCTGGCCTGAATTAGAGGTGAGGAGGCTCATGGCTATGGCCAACCATGATGAGGCCCTCATTGGAAGGGTTAGAGCTTTGCACTATTGACAGCTCCACAGGATCTTGGGGGTGGGGGAGAAAGGGAGAGAGAGAGAGAGAGAGAATATGCAACATGTTTCAACTAATCTGGAAAACAATTTGTTTCTTACAAAGTTAAACAAATAACCTCCGACTAAGTAGTCTTGTATATGGGTGTTTGAGGAACTAAAACCTTAAGCCACACAAAATATATGCAAATATATACATAATATGCATTTCAAATAATGAAAAACCAGAAGCATCACAAATGTCCTCCACTGGATGATTGAAAAAAACACATTGTGGCACTTCCTTATCAAGGAAGTGCTCAGGAAGAGGAAAAGAATGAACTACTGATATACCAGACATCTGGATGCATTCCAGGGGTGTTAACACAGAAGGCAGATGGCCCGTCTCACGAGATAACATGTTATGTGATTGCATTTGTATGAGTTTTCAAAAGACAATACTGTAACAATAGACAGTAGTTCAGGGATGGGCAGGAGTTAAGGAAATGCAGGCAAGTGACCTGAAGGGATAGATGAGATATGTGGAGGTGATGAGAGGTCCTCATCTCCTGATTGTTTTGTGTTAACATGAATCTATGTGAACACCTGAATCCACGGAGCCATCACACAGTGAAGGCAGACAGCAGGTGGCTGTGGCCATGCCTGCACTGAGCCAATGGGTACTGAGCCAGTGTCACTTTGTGGCTTAGATCATTGGACTATGCTTATATAAGACATAAAGCAGGGCACGTGGGGACTCAGTTCTATCTTTGCAATTTCTACAGGAACTTTGTCTATTTTTGAAAGTTTTATGTGTGCCTAAAATTATTTCAAAGCATATATATATATATATATATATATACATGTTATTTCAAAGTGAATATATATATTATCTCAAACTGTATGTATTTCTATGTATTATTTAAAGGGGCATAGATTCCAGGTACTCTGAAATAATTTATGCACACAAACATATACATACAATCAGTGTTAATGAATTTCAGTATTCGTCCTATACTCTAAAAATTCTAACTTGAAATACAACTCACATATATGCTTTTCTTTAAATCAAACAATGTTTCAAAACATTGAAGAAAAATTAAGTTAGACATTTTTTTTTAAATGGCTGACATCTGGTTACACAGAACACCACAGCCCTTCTGACAAATACAAAGATTTACTATAATTGACATTTTCATAGAAGCAACTTTTGACTTGGAAAATAATCCTTATGAATGAAGGAGTCCCCCCAGATTATAGGTGTTTCCTGCACAAGGGGTTTGTTGCCTTGGTCAGCTGGTGGGGAAGGGCTGAGAGAAATGCAGCCTGGTCATTTCTGGAGCACAGGACTTTCCCACTACCCAAGGCTTATGCCACTGGCTAGTGCCCAGAACTTGGAGGTTGGAGTGACCTCGGACTGTTCTGATGGGGAGCTGCATCTCACCTGCTCATGAGCAAACACAATGCACAATGTCTATTCCAGACAAAGGGGCTAGCACCCTGGGGTAGAGGTTAGAGATGGGCAAGAAACAGGGATAGAGATGGCTCAAGGTCTTATAAAGGTAGGGGCACTGTGATGCTCCTCCCCAGAACATCTGGAGTAATCCTGGCTCTTTCTGGGGGCTCAGAGTCTGTTACTGGGTAGATGAATTGTGGGAGGACAGGTGTCAGCTTCTAAAAAACTTACTCTTAGTTCCTGGGAGAAGACAGACATACTACCAGGCTTCTCCACCTCCCAGCCCACCCTTCTCCCTGTAAGCCTCAAGTTACATTCTGGGTTCTCTGTTGCAGTCCCGGGAGGTCACAGTTGTGGAGATGCTAGGCCCCAGAGGATGGACATTTGAATAGCATCCTGTGGCTCAAACAAGCAGTTCTCTGCCAGATGCAGCAGCAGCTGTTTGCTTTGTGACTCTGCTGTGGTATTCAGTTGCTGTGTCCTTTGAGAAGTCACCTCTGACTCCAAGGGTACCCATTGGTTTGCTTGCCTCAAACCCATCTATTGGAGATATTTGGTGTTTGGGCTTCTGGGGGCAGTGTATGTGATACCAAAGGCCACTAAGTAGCTTCCCTGTGAAAACATGAAAAGAACAAACGGGATGAAATACCAGATTGTGATGCAAAATAAATTATTCATGTGTCATAAAAAACGAATTCATTTTTTTTTTCATTTTCCAGTTCTGTTCGTTCCAGTATTTCCATTAAAGCATAATCAAAAATGAAAAAAAATGTGTATGCTGCAATGCTTAATCCCCACAGGAAAAGAATTCAATTTAAAATATAATTTTTCTTACTAGAATGGAATATTATGAAGGGATTTTTTTGACACTGTATTTTTGATGTGATTGTAGACTTACAGAAAAGTTGAAATAATAAAGCGAAGACTTCTGTGTTCTTGTCTCTGCTTTTCCTCGCTCTCCATCCTCTGGTTACCGTTCTCTTTCTTCCTCCTCCTTTACCATTCTGTCTATGAACATATTTTTCCTACACTGTTTGCAAATAAGGTACATATATGCTGTTGTTTTATTCATAAGTAAACCATATATATTTTCTAAATATTTTAGTTATAAGAGTTAGGAAATGAACACTGTTGTAATACTCTCACCCAGGCTATAAAGTGTATTCAAAGTCTGAAGTTCCTCCAGTATTTCTTTTTGCAACAAAAGCAAAGGAAATTCAGATCCAGGTTCCCACGTGGCTTTTTCTTCTCATGCCACTGGTGTCTTTCAGTGTGGAAGGGTCCCTCTGTCTTTCCTTGACATTTTGAAGAATATGGGTCAGTTGTATTGAAGACAAGCTGTGGGCTTAGGCCTATCTGACTGGCTCCATATAATTGGACTGAAGCTATTTTATTTTGTCATAAAACCACAGAGTGTGCAAAGTCAGGAAGAGGCCGTGTCATCTACTTGCATTCGGCTGGTGGTACAGGTTGCTCTGATGGCTTCTTTTAGTGACTATCAGGCTTCTTGCTGACCATGTGACAATGTGGCTTGGGAATCCCTGAGAGCTGTAGAGTGAGACTAGGTAGAAATTCATTTTCTCTTAGTCTTTCACCAGCTCACCTTCCAGCTTTTGACAAATGCCCACCTCCTGTGCTTCCAGCAACATTGGTCCACTGGCAATGCACCCTGGGAAGAACTCTCCCTCTGCATTCATTTTCTCAACCTTGTATTACTTTGCTGTGGGTTAGATAATTAACTCTTTTATCTATTCAAGAGGTTCTCAGAATTTATGGTGTGTCTGTCTGTAGTGCTCACATTGTTCTGTAAGACAGTGGGACCCCCTTAAGTTGACTTTTTTGGCCTTCAGCCATTTGCTGTAACCATTCCTCAGCACACCCAGCTACTCTAAGTGCATCCTGTACATGGTCCTCCCCTACCCTAAGTCACTCGTGTCTCCAAGGAGCCTTGGAAAATGGTATTCAGAAAGTCAGATCTCGGGCTACATGAACTCATATTTTGAGAGTCACAGTTTCTTAGCAAACTGAGAAGGGAAACAATGGTTGTGTTTGATATGCATATTACATAGCAGCATGTGTGTTTACTCGTGCACATATAGCCACTTGATGATAAGCAGTTTGCTCCTAAGAAAGGCAGAATTAGGCAATTTCATTGTATAATCCTCATGAACTGACTCAAACGATCACAGCCAAAATGTTACTAAATGTTATATTTCATGGTGCCACCGTTGTATACTGAGGTCCATTGTTAGCAGATGTGTCATGCAACACAAATCTGCGTGGTTTTCTCTCTCTCTCTCTCTCTCTCTCTCTCTCTCTCTCTGGCTGTGAGTTCTATCCATT
Source organism: Rhizomys pruinosus (assembly GCA_009823505.1). Lineage (NCBI taxonomy): Eukaryota > Metazoa > Chordata > Mammalia > Rodentia > Spalacidae > Rhizomys > Rhizomys pruinosus. The sequence continues at coordinate 412,525 of VZQC01007120.1, forward strand.
TTCCTTTCCACTCCCATCAGTTCACATTGACATCTTTCATCCTTTTCCAAGCTACCTTGCATTCTCCTGTGGGGATGCGGCTCAGTTCATTCCACCCCCATTGCATAGCCATTTCTTCTGAATTGAAACATTGCTTTCTGGAAGGAGCAGGAAGACCCTAAGACTCTGAGAAGCCACTCATAAGACTTAAAACACTCAGAAAGCTCAGACAGTTACTAGAGTCACATGAATCTACTTTTTTTTTTTTTTTGGCATTTTTGAGACAGGTCTCCCTGTAGCCCCAACTGGCCTGGAACTCACTCTATAGGCCAAGCTGGCCTTGAACTCACAGAGATCTGCCCACCTCTGCCTCCTGAGTGCTGGGATTAAAGGCGTGTGCCACCGCACCTGGCACAGGAATCTACTTTTTAAGCCGTAGCTATTGCCAAGGTTTTATAAGCAGTAGCCATTGCTGGGAATGTGGGCTTCTGACCAACAGAGTTATCTACTACTTATACAGGGAGCCCCAGGGATGTAGGTTTGGTGAGTCATCACCCATGCTGGGTTGGGCTTTTGGTGACACAGCTGCTTTTGAGTCACCCAAGCTTCTGTAAGTAGCTCCAGAGAATTCATTGCTTCACCAAACTAGACCTGGGTAGAATCCTTTCTTCCGCCTGCTGTTGGTCCCCTGTCTGGGATGAGTAAACGTTTGTTTACACTTGCCCAGGAAAAGTCATGAAACATCACCCTTCTTTGAATAAACATTTAGGTTTAGGTTGTTTCCAACTTTTTGTAGTTACCCATAATGCTGCAATGAATAATCTTATACATATGTGTCTTATATTTTTAAAGTTGAATCTTCAAGATAAATTCTTAGAATGGGAATTTCCAGGCCAAAATTTAAAATCTGCGGCTTATTACATGTTGGCACTTTTACTTGTATTCACTTCTCCATCACCCCATCTCCTTGAAGTCTCACTAATTATATGGCTGGCCATGCTTTTTAATTTTTGATGATTTGTGAAATATGCTTCTAATGATTCGTTTGGACTAGAAAGCTACTATGTTTTCATCAGAGATACCACAGAACTGTGGAGTTCTTGGTCTTTTAGGTACTTTAGTGTAGTTTCATTTTCCTGTCCTTACAATTCGTGAAGCTTGGCATAGTTCTACCCGGATGTGAAGGCCAAGGCTCTAGTTCTTATCATGTACTTGCAGGAAGAGAGAGAGAGACAGAGAGAGAATATGAATGACAAGTATGGATTAAGAGAAGATGGTTCCCATCTCTTTAAGCCAATACAAATGTATCTGACAATGGGGATCCGCTGGCAGTCTCCAGTCTCTACAGAGTATCCCATGGCAAGAGACAGGGAATGTATGGATCACTTCTGGGCTCCCTCTTCTTAGAAAGCCACCAGGACTCAATGGGGAAACCACCCTCCTGATCTTACCTAATGCAAGGACCCCACATCTAACCTCTAGTGGAGTTGAGTTTTCCCTCTCTTATTCCAACTAGCAGACAACTTTGGGGATTAAGTTTACAGCAGGCAAGTTCCAGGGAATGCACATGGTACAGTTTGAATATGAAATATCCCCACAGTATCATGTATTTCCATACTTGGCCTCAGCTGGTGGTACTATTTTAGGAGGTTGCTGGAGGAGTTGGGATGTTAGAGGGAGGAGTCTTAAGGGCTATAGCCCGCATAAGTTTGCTTTCAATTGCTGTGATAAAAACACCAACCAAAACCAACTTGGGGAGGAAAGGGTTTATTTTATCCTACATCTCCCAGGTCACAGTTCATCACTAAAGGAACTCAGGGCAGGGACCTGGGGGCAGGAGCTGAAGCACAGACCATGAAGGAACACTGCCCATTGGCTTGTTCAGCCTGTTTTCTTACATAACGCAAGCCCACCTGCCCAGGGGTAGCACTGCCCACGGTGGGCTGGGACCTCTCACATCACTCAACAATCAAGAAAATGCCCCCACAAACATGGCCACAGGCCAGTCCAAAGGAAGAAATTCCTCAGCTGAGATTCCCTCTACTCAGTGTCATATTGATGACTAAAGCTGATGACTCAGCACATTGCCTGGCCCTTTTGTCCCAGAGAGCCCCAGCTCTCTGCTTCCAGGTCTGCTGTGGTATGAAATGCAATAACCACAGACCCTACCAGCGTGGACTGAGCTGCTCCAGTTACCATCCTCCCCCATATGGTGTACTGAGTCCTCTGGGACCAGGAGCCAAAATAAAGCTCTCTAAATTAAGTTGCTTCCGCTCAGGGATTTTATCACAGCATTAAGTGATCACCCAAACCAAATCACCCTTATAAGAAAATGGCTGCACCCGAAACTTTACCCGAGTGCAGCTTCTAAGGGATCTCAGACTTAAGACGGATACAATGACAACACTTACCAAAGCTCAGTACCAAGCCCTTACAGTCCCCAGGAACAACCAGAGGAACATCAATCATCTGATAGGTAGATGGAGTGTTTCACCCTAATCTAACCATTGGGAACAATACTTGTAGCAAGTTAGAGAACAAGTAGTCTGTCCCTGAATGGAACTGGGAGCCTCCAAAGGGAAGGGAAGGCGATGAGAACTTGTGCCTTGTCTCCTGCAGCCCAGCCCCAGACCGTGGACAGTAGGCACTTCCTCCTGTCCCTTCTACGACAGGCATGTCATTTGTGTTTTATTTAATTCTCTTCTGAGTTAAATTTATTTTTCCTCTTTCATACATTTTAATAATTTTTTTCATATTTTAGGATTTTAATCAGATTAGTATCTTCTAAAAGTATAAAAGCTCCCTTCTTAAGGAATATTAAAAAAAAAATCACTAAGGGAACATTGAACTAGATGCTGCTGGGAGGGATAAAAAGATTTACTGGCCGGGCATGGTGGTGCATGCCTTTAATCCTAGCACTTGGGAGGCAGAGGTAGGCGGATCTTTGTGAGTTCAAGGCCAGCCTGGTCTACAGAGTGAGTTCCAGGACAGCTGGGGCTACAGGGAGACCCTGTCTCGAAAAGACCAAAAAAAAAAAAAAAAACGATTATGTCTGACCTAGTGCATTATTCAATCTCATTTCCATGCTTATTTATTTATTTTTTTATAGCTATATACACATTTATTGACTTCTGTCACGTGCACAGCGGTTCCTGGAACTCCACACAGTAGCTGTCCCACCATCACTGTGGAAAGGCCTAGATGTCCCCGGGCGGAACTGCTCGTCCTGAGGCTGGATGTCTCCGTAGTCCTAATCTAGTGTGAATGCCCAAATGGATTCCAGGAGATCTGCCATTCTCAGTACACCACTTTTGGGAATCCGAAAAAGGTTGATCACAGCGAGCAAGTGAAACTCACACCCCCAATGAGAGAGGCAAGCGCAGGAGAAAATAAAAGGGACAGCTCCCTCTCCCGTTGCCCTTAAATAGTGTCTGCGGCAGAAACGTACCGCCCACATTTGGGGGTGGCCATGTTTTCCATAACATTAATTAATTTAATAATTAAATTTTGACAAAAGATGGATTCTTGTTTTTTTTTGTTTTTTTTTTTAAATTTTTTTTTTAAGGGATTCTACAATACAATGACACAGTGCTTGCAGAAAACATTGATATTACTCAGTATGTCATACAATTAAGTAATTGGTGCATTTTGCAAGTATCTATGTCCAAATTTTGAACAACCCAAGGTTCCCATAGTCCAGTTGGAGAAGCTTGTATGCACAGGCATGTTGATCAATCAGGTGTCCAGACTATATTCCTATAGTCTCATGATTCACCCCTATCTCTCCACAGCCCTTACAATCTACCATGCCTCCTCTTCCGCAGTTTGTTCCCTGGGCTTCTAAAGCTTATTTATAAGTAAATGTTATTTGTCTTACAAATTTGCTCTGGAAGTCCAGCATGCAAACAGGAGAAGGGCAGACAACTGCTTGAGTGAGGCAGCTTTGGGCATCAGAGATGAACCCACCCTGCTGTTCCCATGTGTCTCTTCACAGAGTCCAGACCTCAAGGAGTACAGAGCAAACCGTGGCATAGCTAAGGCTAGCACATCTATCTCAGCAACTGACAGAAGACACTACAGTGTGCTGGGCTTGCATCCCCTCCAAAAGTCAATAGGAATCAACCTGTGAGACACTAGACCACCCACACAAGGCTGAGAAGCCAGAACGGGTATACACCACATTATAGAGTTAATTCAAACATGTTAGTTAGAAATACTTATTCATGGGGCTGGAGAGATGGCCTAGTGGTTAAGAGCGCCGACTGCTCTTGTAGAGGACCCAGGTTCGATTCCCAGCACCCACATGGCGGCTGAGAACTGTCTTTGACTCCAGTTCCAGGGGAATCTGATGCCCTCTTCTGACCTCTGCATTGCACGGCACGGGTGCACAGACCTGCATGGAGACAGTACACTCATACACATAAAAAAAAAAAAAGAAAAGAAAGACATATTCATGGCAAAATCTATGGTTTCTCTTGTTTAGACTGCCTGATTATAGAGAGCTGATAAATAAGGAATAACAGTTCCCATAATTTAGGAATAAAAATAAATCTGTGGATGACCCTGAATTGCTAATCCACCCATCTCCATCTTCCCAGCTCTGGGATTATAAATGTGCACCACCATGTCCAGTTTATTCAGTGCTGGAGATTAAACCCAGGATTCAGTGCATGCTGGGCAAGCACTGCACCACCGGAGCCTCATCCTCAGCCTACGACTTATTCTGTTTTTCTTCTATGTCACCACCTTATGATATAGCTTTAATCTACAGGAAACTTATAGCCATATAGGAGAAAATAAACATATGTATCTAACATATGTCCAAGATGATTAGTGAATTATTTTGGACAATTGTGTTCAGATCCTGAAATGTGCCTTTCCCTTATGCTGTGTTTGTGAACTCTCAGATCCTGAGCCGAGCTATGCATGATTCACACAGTAGACTATAGGAGATGCCACAGTTTTTAATGTGATCTGATTTGAGTAAAATAGAGAACCACAGACTTCAAAATGCTGTGAAAGCCAGGCCTCTGCAGGATGATACTACCAAATATAGCAGGGACTGAGCCAGCTGCAGCCAGGCATCTGCAAACCCTTGCAATGGGACAGATGAGGGAAAGCCTCCCGTGCTGGCCCAGATCTTCATGGTTCCAAACCAAGCATCACTGGCTGCCTGTGTAGCTCACAGTGGCTGTGGAAGCCCCACTTGAAGGCATGGAAGGCAGCAGGCCTGCATGCCCACAGATGCAGGACCATCCCATGGCATGATGGCTACAAAGAGCAGAGAATGCCTGGTGCCCCGAAAGGCACAGGAGGCACAGGAGCTCCACGTCTGCACTGCTCCTCACTGGAAGTTAGCCCGGGTGGTCTCTCAGCAGCCGCAGGGTCTAGCGAAGCCACTGCTCTCACCCCTCTGCAAACCCCTGTGGTCTCACCTCTGAGGATGACCTGGATGTGCACTTGGAACAGCACAGAGGACATTGCAGGGTCACATAGAGTGAAGGCCTGCAGCAGGGCTGAATGTAGTGTGCTCCTGGGTAACAGTGCACCAAGCAGCTGTGACTCTCCTGGCCACTCCCATAAGCTCCACACAAGGAGGCTCTGAGGCCACAGGTGAGTTCGTCACTCAGAAAAAGTGCATCACCCCTCCCTATGCCAGGCAGGACCCTGGGTATATAGGCTATACCTGTGGCCTCTGCCTGCCTGGGGCTGAGAACAAGTCAAAGAACAGATTGTAGGCAATGCTTGGGCTGCAGAGAATTCCTGAGTAGGCTGAGATTGTCTTGTCAGAGATGGTGAAAGTTAATAAAGTGTCAGGGGAGGCCTTGATTAAAGGTGGCATTGGAGGAAAAGCCCCTAATGAGGTAAGGAAGGCCACGTGCTTATGTAGGGTAAGTGCCCCAGGCTGGGTAATGGGGGAAGAATGCAGGAAGTTCAAAGCCCTTAGGCAGGCGTGAGCCTTATGGAATGTTGGTAGGACTGCAGAGCTGTATAGGTAGAAGAGAAGAAGGTCAGAGTTCACAGAGGTCAGGTCCCAGAAGACAACACGGCATACTAGGACTTTTCAAGATGTCTGTGCTGCTCAATGTGACATCTAACTCTGGTTTCTGAGCTGTGAAATGTAAGGTGAGGCCAAGGAATCAGCTGTTGATTGCATTTAATTCTATGTGATATAGGCTTGCGCAGGTCTGTGTGGCCAGTGGCTGCTGGTTCAGTACAGATACACTCATTTTGAAGTGCCTCCCTAGGACACACAGTGACACAGAGGGCCAAGGGCTAGGGAGATGGCTCCACGTCCCCAGCCTGCTGCTGGCACCTTGAAGTGATATGGCTGAGCCCAACCCTCCAGCCCCTTGCCAGAAACAACCAGCTGCAGACAGTGTGGAACTCAGTGGTGGGCAGCACACAGGGCCTGAAGCCTGACCTTATGACTGCTTAACAGGGGAAGAAAGTGATGTGGGGGTTGAGACCCTTCATCCCTCTAAGTGGGGAGATACTCCTGGGAAGAGCAGAGCAGCAGGCTCTGGCTTGCTTCCTACAGCAGCTGAGCTCACAAGGGAACATGAATCCTGAACTAGATACTTCCCATTCTGCAGCAGATGTCCCTAGCCAGTGACCTGGGAAAGGGATTTGCAAAACAGCTGTCAGGCATGCTGAGCCTGTTCATTGTGTGTGGTGTGGATTTCCTCTACTTGGCTGACATGTATCTGTGCAACATCACCTGGGCCCATAGCATCACCCCTCTTCCCTATTCAGCGGCTTGATAACAAAAACCACTTAAACCCACAAGGCCCTGCAGACAGGAGAGTGAGGGGAGAATTAAAACCAGGCTCTTCTTATCTTCTCTGTATTTTTTCTTGAGTTTTGAAAATCCATTTTAATCAAACTTGATTAATTATTTTGTTGTCATGCAAGAATAATTCTGTAACTTCAAGATGTGGTTCAATTATGTTTCCAAGTAAAATTCTGTCAAATATTTGGTGAGTGTCCTGAAACTTCTTTCTCTGCTGCTTGAGGGTGGCGGCATAATTCTCAAGTGTCTTTACTCCTAGCTTTCCTAGGTGCTCTGCAACAACTGTTCAAGCCTTAACTGTCTGGAAAAATCTCAGTGACCTTCTGTTGTCACTCCCCTGACCCCACACTGCCATCATGGAGCACACTAGTCAAGAAGGAAAGTCATCAGTGTCCCTGGTGGCCAAGAAGGGACATGGAGGAGTAGGTGAGATGAGGCAGCTTTGTGTGCACCTGGACACCTGCCCAAAGCCAGCAGAACCCTGGACTGAGCAGTGGGGCACTGGAGTCCAAGAAGGGCAGCCTGGAGTTGGATGGTGCTGTCATTTGATTAGGGTGCCAGCCTCTCTCGGTCATTTCTAGAGTTGCTAGGAGAATGAAATGACCTCAAAAATATAAAAATATTTGTAAATCAAAACTAAAATGCTTAAAATTGAACATATAAACAGTGTGGATTTATTGTCCAGTCAACCGGACCTCTGACCACACCAGGGCAGGTCAAGGTCTAAGCAGAGAAGGGGCCCTCTGCCCTCTGAGCATGATCCTTAGACCCTGATGGGATTTCACAGGTTTACCTTTGAGGTACTTCCTGGAGAAGTGGCTCTTCTGCAGGACAGCTCAGTAGTGTGACACCTGTGGTGACTGACCCCCCCATTACTGTCACTAGTTTTTAGAAAGGTGCCTACAAGACCTAGAGGTGGCGAGCTGTGTATGAAGAGGCACCTCATGAAGACCTTCAAATTCAGTTCAGCATGCCCCTTATCCCAGCTCAGACGATAACCCTTTATCCCAGTGAGTGATTCCTTGCTGTGCAAGGACTGAGACATGCCTCCACCTGGGCAATACAGTCCTTGAATCTTCCATGAATTATGCATCCCTGTGGGCTGTTTCCCTTTCCATCTCTGATAGCCATAATGATGGTAATTTTCATTTTCTTTTACTGTTCTGGAGACCATATGGGAGTAAAAAGAATTAAAATTTCACAAATGTAGCTCTGTGGAGGGGATGCTGTACAGTTCCGGACACGGGAAGGGGATGCTGTACCAGGAAGCAAAGATTCACACCTGGGCAGACAGCGACACCACCAGGAGGACAGGGATACAAGCTCAGCTGGCCTCGTGCCTCCAGCAGACACTTCTATGGTGTGAGATGTGGGACCCCAGACCTTCAGGCTTATCTGTGTATAGTGGGGAAGACCAACCCTGTGTGGACGGTGGGTTCCCAGCTTCCATTTCAGGGCTATCTGGGAAAATACTTGTTTGTTATTTGAGTGAGCCCAATAAAACTTTTCTTTATTGTCTATGCAGAAAAAAGTCCTCACACTGAGTTCCTGACACCTCAGTGCAGGGGCACAGTGTCTGTCTGGTGGCTATGGACTCTAGCAGTTTATAAAAATATGAATGGCATCATTTCACTTGGGGTCCTCTTGACCTCTGTTTTTGAGTGGCCTTGGCTCAGCCAGGAAACAAACTGGTGAAGTAGGTGTCAAGTGGAATCGTGACACAGCCAAGCTCTATAGCATGTACTAGAGCATCTGCAGCCTGTCTCGGGGCCTCCTGCAGTCACTGAGAAGGGGATCAGGGTCCTGACCGGCCCTTCTTCAAGAACAGCTGCTCTGCTACTTTTTGTTTCAGAAGCAATGTCTAGAGTAAGCGAGGGCTGCATTTTCACATGAAATAAACAATGGCGAGAGTAACCTTGCTTCCGGATGAGTCAGCACAAAGGGAATATTATTTTGGTGTGAGATAAAATTCACAGCGGGAGCAGCCAGCCAGCAGTATAAGCTGGGAGAAGACAAGCATCATCCCCATGCAGAACCTTAGCCACTCAGTGTTTGGGAAATAAGTAGCCACAAGCTCTAGGAGGTGACCAGGCGGTGGTTCTCATGCTGATGAATTTTAGAATCATCCAGTCTGCACACCAAACAACCTACAGCAGAATCCCCAGGACATTCTCAGTAGGCCTGTGAGAGTCCCACCTTGTCACGGCATCAGGGTGGAGAGAGATGGGGGCAGTGCTACGTCTATAAGGCAGCTGTTCCCAATGCAGCTGCCAGGTTCCCATGAGAGAGGCTGCACTTCTGGGTAAACCCTATGGCCTGACTCAGATAGAAATCAAGGGAAGCTTGAAGGGGGAAGTGAGGGACAGCATCCGCCCTCCATCCACACCAGCCCTGCCATGTGCACACGGGGCAGTTGTCTCCTGCAAGTCCCCCATGGCACCGACTGACACCTTTACCCGCATGACCCCAGCACCAAGATCCCAGAGATCTTTGAAGTACCGTGCTCCTCACTTCTCCCAATAAGCCCACTGTAACTCTAAAACTTGCTAAGTTGATAATGTATTTATTACCTGGAGAAAGGCAAGATAAAGTCAAAAGATTTTAAGTTGAACCATAGTGAATTGAGGTTGTAAGTTGAACTGTGATAAGCTGAGGTCTGATTTGTGTAATATTTTGCCTAGAGACAACCTCCTCACACCATGATTCTGGTGATCATATTTACAGGTAAATATGGTAATATGACCATCATCAAAAGCAGTGACTCTTACTAATCCTCTGTCCTTCCCACTATCTGCAGAGCGACTATTCTAGTGACACAGAGAGTGAGGACAACTTTCTCATGATGCCCCCACGGGACCACCTGGGGCTCAGCGTCTTCTCCATGCTCTGCTGCTTCTGGCCTTTGGGCATCGCGGCCTTCTACTTGTCCCATGAGGTAAGGCCTCTGTCTATCATCTGGTTACACACACTGCATGATGATATTCACAAAGGCAAACCTCTGCCAAGGAGAGCCAAGGAAGCTCAGAGCCAGTCTCTGCTATGAGGGTGTCAGCTTGTGAGAAGCTGGGGTACCCTAGAGTGCCAGGCAAGGTGGTTAGACTGCCTCACTTCATGGTGACCCAGCTTTGTCCTTGCAAAAAAGGGACTGCATTCAGAAAGAAGTCTGATGACCAAAGCAAACAAACACCTGGCAATATAGGCAGATGGTCTTTGGAAGCCCGAGCATCAGGTAAGCAAACCCCAGGTGGCGATGGTGGGGAAGGTCCTGGGCTAGGTCAGAGGCACCACGGAGGACAGTGAACCTGGTCAGAAATGAGAAAATGAGATTTTGTGTTCCTTGCCAAAGGTTCATTCCTATAAAATATCTATATATTGGGGCCCAGTTCCCCAGAAGCCCATGAGGATTCCAGACGTTACCAATTCCCAGTCCACCTTACTACAGTGTCGTGGAAGCCAGATTTTGAGTTTTTCTCTAGCAAAGGAAGAATCAGCTTCCATATTCCTACTCATCAAAGAAAGGCATTTACATGAATCAATTAAAGCATGAAATTACAGTCACCACCACCCACTGCTATTGTCTCTCCCAGAACAGAGGAAAGGCAGCCAGCCCCACGTTGCATAAAGTAAAAGTGCACACAGATCCAGTGCACATTGCGGGAGGGGGGGTGTCTCTAGGTGGTAGATGATCCCTGGGGAGGCTGGGACATCCCCTACAGGCTTCTAGCATTCCAAGGCTACAAACTGCTAACTCCCATGCTTGCTTGACATAGCTTTTTCTCTTAACTTGAACATGGCTTTCTGTCTGAACCAGAAAGAAGTTATGTTTTGCTGGCTTCTGAAGTGATGAATTGGTTGGAACTGGTGCCAGGGAAAAGCCTTGTGCATTTTCCCTTGTGCCACTTGGATGTCTCCAGTGGTAACTGCCTCTCTTTCCTAACATCCAAGGAGGAGCAAGGGCTGTGGCTCTCCTGAGGGATACTGCTTCTTTTCAAAGGACAGAGAGGTTGAGAACTGCTTCAAAGTGGCCACACTGGGCAGGATGTGTGGGGTGGGGCCTGTGGTGCCAGATAAAGCAGGGTGAGGTAGATCACAGCTCTTGCTCTGTGCTGTTCTGTGTTCTTGGTTCTGGAAGATGATGCATTGAAGTGGGGGGTCCTGCACCACAGGGTTGTGCTGAGCAGTGGTTCTAGGGCCTGCCCTCTCTGAAAGCTCTGTCTAGAGGTCTCTTTTGTAAATGTACTCCATGAACTTTACACACCTTGGTATGCGCTCCATGAACTTTACACACCTTGGTCTCCAATGATACAAACACAGATGGAAAACCTGAGCCTGCCCTGGGCCAGGCAGATGTGGGTAGAGGTTAGTTCAAATGACCCTGGTCTCCAAGGTGAGACCACAAGCACTCTGTCTATGTGCATGAGGATTGGAGAAAGGCCTGTGGGTAGCCAGATACCCACTTTGAGTGCAACCTGTTCCTGCCGGTGTAGCTACATCTAAGCCTAGATTAGTTAGAAAGTCTGACTAGGAAAAAAGGGGTCAGGACAAAAACCAGCCAGCTCTTCACCTAGCCTGGCCATTTGGAGTGCACCCCACAAGCTGAACACGCTAGCAGCTGTATTCAGAACCCCCAACCCCCACCTCCTGAGCCCCTCACCTGTGTCATCCCAGGATGAGAAAGATGGTGTTACACTGCCTTCCTGGGCCCAGGTGCACTCGCAGCACATGTAAAACCAAGTTTTTGAATGGGGGCTTTGATTTTTAATTTATTTTTATTTTATGTGTATGAGTGCTCTGCCTGCATGTGTATAAGTGCACCCATTTTGTGCAGTGCCTGGAGAGGACAGAATAGAGTATCAGATCCCTTGGAACTGGCATTAAGGACAGTTGTTGGCCGCCATGTGAATGTTGGGAATTGAACCCAGGTCCTCTGCAAGAGCAGCCAGTGCTCTCAACCTCTGAACCATCTCTCCAGCCCCAAGGGGGATTTTTTTTTTATTTTATTTTAAGTTGAACTTTAGAGTACACATAGCATCAAAGTAACATAAATAAAACTTGTGATACCAAAAAAGCATTAAAATACAGTTATGCTTTAACATGGAAATTCCATTTTTTCCTCCAA